>JARJDT010005648.1:0-23956 GCA_030264655.1 Leptusa sp. GC000079
AGATGCTGGGGCAGATACATCAAATGGGCGGGAATATGCAACAAGGGGGGCCTAGAGCTCCAATGGGACAGCAGATGGGTCAAGGGCAGGGCAACAATCAGGTTAACTTTGATGAAGTCGGCAATTTCGAATTTTTCGGGAATAACTGAAGTTTTCATGTTTAATTAATCAAACGAATTATTCTAATATTTAATAAACGCATAATACATTACCTTAATTCATTATTTGTTGGATTTTACTCTCTTCTTAGGTGTTGAAATTGTAATCACAGAATTTTAATTGTTGTTTGTGTAATGTTGGTTGCCTAATGTGCGGTGGCGCCACTTCACACATTTAAAAATCGCGTCAAGATGGCGATAAACAACGGTAATCTGATAAAACAAACGCTGTTGCCATGGTGACTTATTGACTGTCATAATAACTACCGGCGTGCTTGGCAGACAAAAACGAGTGCTCTTGCGGAAGAGTCGTTTTGCATTTTGTGCGATTAATTTAAAGCAGAAAATCACATACATTCATTCGACGCTGAATTACCCTATCAAATTTCATTCATTTCACCCGACAATTTCAAATTTCAATTCTCTTTTTTCGAGCGACGCACAACGGGCACTCTGCACGAAAGGTAAGTTGTATTGTGTGTTTCTGTTTGCTTTCTGTGTTTGCAAGGCGTTTAAAATGTAAATACGCCGACGAATTACGAATTGCACAAAACGCGAAAGACGAGCGATGCCATATCGCTCGTCTTTCGCGTCATCGTCATTTCGAGCTGTTTGCCGGTCAATTTGCGAATTTTACTCGAAAGACTCATAAAGGAGTCTTTGAGTCTAGTGGGGCCCTAATCTAATCCGGTCGGCTCAAATCGTCTAATCCCATCCCATGCGTTTACAAATCTCGTTGCGGATTTGTATCCGCATTGCAGTGACGTTTTGCCGATTTCGCGAAGGTATAAAACGTCAATTATGTTGTTTGCACTTGTTTTGTTTGTGTTTTGTTCCGCACTAGTTAGAAAAGTGCCAATTCAAGGCCATCGCGTTTTTCTTATCAATTTACAATAATTCCATTCAAATTCCAAATTAAGTATAAAATATTGCAATTTGCATTGGTAAATTGGATATGGTTATCCGATATTTAATGTGTTAATGTTCAGAACGCCCATTTTAAGTGTAACAACTAACTAAAATTTTGAAATTGCAAATTGCGTTCGCTCAGGGCATAGGCATTTAAATATTGCACGAATAGTGCGGGCGAGCACAAGTCGCAGTCGCAAGTAAAGTCCGCAATCTGCTACATTAATCAGAACTTGCAACTGTGACTGCTCTCAGCTTTGCTTACTCCTTACTGCTATGCAACAAAGTAGAGTAGAAACCGGGATAGGATAGGATAGGGACAGAAAAGCAAAAGCGTGGGCGAACTGAGTCGAGATTCGCAAACCACTCCATTTCCATTTCAACCTGCAACTCTCCGCGACCGCGACTGCGACAAAAGTTAGAAGTATCTATACAGAGTGTTCGCAGAATGCGTCTCTATTCAAAACACTGAATAGAAAGAAATGAAACATCCTGCCAATAATAGTATGATAACATAGCACTTCCGATTCACGTTCGAAGCGTTGATACTGTTTGTTTTGTTTGTTCTTATTTCAACATAGTTATGTGTTGTTTTAAGTGTGTAAAGGTGCGCTCGCATTTATGCGGCGCTGCGCGACACAACAAATGACGTGTGTGCAGTGTTTCAGGAGCAGTGTTGCCAAGTATTAATTTGTGCATTTCATTGTATCGCAGGGTTGAAATTCGCTATTAACTATTTACAGGAAACAAGAACATTTTTTTAGTTAAAACGAATTAAAACGAAACTGCGCTGTGACTATGATTGGTTAATCAGCGTAACGCCTTGTCGCGCAGTGCTGTGTCGCACAGCTTCGCCTAAATGTGGACGCACCTTTACTTTGTTGCGGATATATTGTCCTGTCTCTTTCCCTCCCTTGCATCTACAATAAACGATAGGGAGGCATAGCTGATAACCTGATAACAGTGCAAATGAACAAGTGAGCTTCTGTCTTGCTCTCGTCCACTTGCTTCGTTACGTTACATCTTGCGCGTGCTTCGCATGCATTTGTATCCGTTCGGTCTTCGGTCAACTAACACAAATACACTCTGTAGCTAGCTAGCGAAATGCGTGAAATTGCATCATACCATTCGTTTGTGTTGCGCGCTTCGCGTCTGTAGTGGTTTGGTTCGGTTGGTTTCAAGCGCAAAGCTTGCGCTTGCCCTTGCCGTGTGCTTTTGCTCCTTGCTCAGAATCAGAGACACAGAGCAGAGAGCTCGCTCAGTGGCTCACCGCTCACTCCACATTTACATTTCACATCCACATCAGACTCGAAACGCGAAACCGCGAGTGAGACGCGCCATTTGCTATCGCTAAACAATTTCAATTTCGCTCGTCATGGCAGTGGTGAGTACCCCTTAAATATTGATAACGCGCGGCGGCCAACGTTTCCCTTGCATCATTTATTGCAATTTATGAATGGCTCGGTAAAGTACCGCATTCAGTCGATTGATTGAACTGTTTTTTATTTGAGTACATGATGCAGTCAAACTAACCTAACTTTTGAATTTAACAAATAAAACGCGCATCGCAAACGCGAATAAGAACGCCGAACGCGAGCTGATAAATTCGATAATTTCGTTAATTGATTGGACATTTGTCGTTTGTTTGTTTCGTACAGGTGTACATTTCCTAAGTTTGCTACGTAAGGGCCTATCACACTAAGAATAAGGAAAGTTAGCAGGAACCAAACACAAATTAAGTTAGAATACACAAATACACAATCTATAGCAAACTGAACACGAATACGCTACACACGCTCACGACGAAACCGAAACCAGCAAGAAACTTTTGCTTTTGAAACAAACGATACGAATTATCTCCGAGTCCCATTGACAAATCAGATTTGCAATGGACAACGAGTCTAAACAAGATTATTGCGACGCCAAGGAGTTCGAGCTGAAGGACGATTTCATTCTGTCCAGCACGATATTTGGTGATGGCGTCAAGAGTGGAAGTTCTAGTCCGTTGGAGAATGCCCTCTTGGGCGATCCTGATAGTTGCCGCTTATGCAGGTACAAAAAACAATCAACTCTTATAAGAAAAATTCATACAGAAAATTTAAAGTGAAATTTTAAGTTGACTTGAAAATGATTTCATGGTTGGTTTTGTTCTAGTGGACCATTAATTGTTCCTCGATTGTTATCATGCTTGCATGTGTTCTGTGAGCACTGCTTAGACATGAAGCTGATCGACGAAGGCGGCGATGCTGGAAGCACGTCGACGACGATTCGGTGCCCGATTTGCGAGCAGGAGACAAAAGTAAGTCGCCTATCTAGGTCACTGCAGTTGATATTGCGGAATTGGGTCATGACCTAATTCCGCACGTCCGCACGTGTCTCTTTAAGGGGTGCTTACCCGCTGAAATCATAGGGGGCAGCAGTAGTCCCGCACATTTAAATTGATTTTTCCCTTAAAAAATACTTTATTGAACCTTTTCTCAAAGGTTGGCACAAAAAAGCTAGCTTCGTTGCCGTTGGACGTGATGACAACCAACATTTCGGACGTGACCAACGCCACGAACCTGCAATGCACGAGCTGCACGGCGAAGGAAGTCGCCGTCTCGCGGTGCTCAACATGCCACAATCTGCTCTGCAATCACTGCGAGAAGGCGCATCGCTTCATGCGTCTGTTCGAAACGCACGTGGTGGTCTCATTGGACGAGATGCGCCAAGAAGGCAAGAAGATCACTATCCACAAGCCGCTGCTGTGCCCAGTGCACGCCGGCGAACACGTGATCTACTACTGCAGTACCTGTGAGTCGCCCGTCTGCGGCGACTGCGTCAAGGCCGAGCATGGCGGGCACAAATACGACCAAATCCTCGAATCCGAGTCCCGCGTGCGCGAAGACTTGCAGCGCTTGTTGGCGGACACCAAGCCCGCCATCGACGAGATGTACAAGGCGTCCGGGGACTTGAACAATGCGCTGGAGGCTCTAGCCGACCAGAAGAGCTCCGCCAAGGACCTTATCAACGAAACGTATCAGTCGTACAAAGCCGTCTTGGAGAAGTGCTCCACTGACGCTCTGGAGCAACTCAACACTTTGTACCGTGACCGCGAATTGAAGATCATGGACATGACTCAGAAGGTTGGCCGTGATAGCGGCCTCCTTGAAGATGCTTGCAAGTACGCTATGCGCGTCCTGGAAGTTGGCACCGCACCGGAGATCATGTACTTGCGCAGCGTTGTCGGAACGCAGCTCAAGAACTTGGTTAAGCAGTCGATCAAACCGGAATGCAATTTTTCGTTCGAATTCATCACGGATATCAAAGAGTTTGAGGCCGCTATGAAGAAGGTTTTCGGCTGCTTCCGCACCGAGACCACTGAAAACGCAAACAACGTTAATGCAAACCAAGAAAAGGCTGTGGTTTCCGTCCATCTGCAACCGTTGGCCATCAATGGGGCTATTCCGGATGGGTCGCAGACCACGAGCAGTCCCATCTCCTTGCCGACGTCCATGCAGTCGTCCTTCGACGGAGACATGACTAGCAACATGGGGCTTGCTTTGACTACAACGCCGCCGATTCCCGCGATGAACGCAACGTCGCTGCAGGGCTTCACGAGCATTGCCGAGTACAACATTGCGCAACTTGCCAGTTTGGCGGAGAACGCGAACACGGCGACGTCGCCCACTCACCAATCGCCGTTCTTGACTGATTTGTTCAATACGGACACGGCGTTCAAGAATCTCCAGTCGCTTGCCAAACTGGGCGGGTTTAATAACGGAGATCACGCCATTTCCAACGGCGGCACGATGATGATTCGCTCGAATTCGCCGGCGATCACCAACAATTTGTTGAATGGGTACCCGCCGGTGTCCTCCTCGACGTCGCCGCTGCTCTCTACACCTGATGATATTATCCCTGATGGGTTAGGACACCCAGGACGCGGCCCGCCCGTGACACGCGCCGGAAAAGTGAGTCCCATGCAGATACGCTGCAAGTTTGGACAGCTGGGTGCTGGTAAAGGGCAGTTTAACTCGCCCCATGGGTTCTGCCTCGGCTTGGAGGAAGATATTGTTGTGGCTGATACCAATAATCATCGCATTCAGGTAAAAACAACCTAGTTAACTCATTTGTCCTAATTTTTGTCTTCATATTTGTCCTGTATTTAATTTGTCTGTTTGCTCTGTATGTGCTTCTATAGGTGTATGACAAGAACGGAACATTCAAATTTCAATTTGGAGTTGCTGGCAAGGACGAAGGACAATTGTGGTACCCACGTAAGGTCGCCGTGATGCGCACTAGCGGCAAGTATGTGGTCTGTGACCGCGGCAATGAGCGCTCGCGCATGCAGATATTCACCAAGAACGGTCACTTCTTGAAGAAGATTGCCATTCGTTACATTGATATTGTGGCTGGGTTGGCTGTCACTACAAGCGGGGAAATTGTTGCTGTGGACAGCGTCAGCCCGACGGTGTTCGTCATTTCCGAGAACGGGGACCTTATCCGATGGTTTGATTGCAGTGACTACATGCGCGAACCTTCGGACATCGCCATTCACGGTAAACGCCAAAAATTATTTGAAGACAAAGTATTGAAGTTGTTTGTTACTGTTGTTGTTAGGCAAGGAATTCTACGTGTGCGACTTCAAGGGGCACAACGTTGTCGTCTTCAGTGAAGATGGTAACTATGTGCGGCGCATTGGATGGGAGAACATCACTTGTTACCCGAATGGTATTGATATCTCTGATGCTGGGGATGTCCTCATTGGCGACTCGCATGGCAATCGCTTCCATGTCGCTGTCTTTGGTCGTGATGGCGATCTCATCTCGGAGTTTGAGTGTCCCTACGTCAAGGTAACACTAAAACAATATTTTATTTAAATATAGTGCTAAATATTTATTGTTTGTTGGGCTGTGTAGGTGTCGCGTTGTTGCGGCTTGAAAATCACTTCGGAGGGCTTCGTCGTCACGTTGGCCAAGAACAATCATCATGTCTTGGTGCTCAACACACTCTACATTCTCTAAATGTGCTCCACGTCCACCAAGCAAGCAAAACAACAGCAAAAAATATAGAAACATGCCGTTTTACTGCGGTGTTAAACAACGCGTCAAACAACCACCGACCGGCAAGTAGTATTTTTGATCTCTTTTACATATTAGATTTAATTTTTATTCACAGAACTGATTTTATTTTACTAGTTGTTGATTGATTGAATTAATTGCAAATTTGCATGAACGCAAAGCAACATGCAAAGCGAAACAGTTATAACTCTTATTAATTTACCACTTAAAACGTTTTTTTTCTTTCTAAGAAAGTTTAATTGACATTGCAATGCGTTACTTTTAAAGTAAACTCGAAAAGTGAACAAAACAAATAAAATGAAAGCGAAATATTTATACAAAATAAAAAATATTCATATGTGATGTGAATTAAAATTCCCGCGAATGCGTTGCATTAAAATTTTAAATTATTAAAAAGCAAGAAAGCCGTTTATGACATTCACATTATACGTACATATTTTAGCTATGAATTTACGAAAAAAATTACTGATGCCAAAAGGCGATAAGAAATCGAAAAAAGTATACAACACACACGTTTTCGACTCGTTTATTATTTCTTTTTGATACGTTTTTATAATTTTTACTTTTCCAAAAAGTTTTATCGTTTCTAAAAGTAAACAAAACACAAGCTTGTTGCAAGCGGAGAATGCTAAACGAAACGAAATTTAAAGCAACTAAGGTTCCTACTATTAATTATTATTAATTATAATTTTATTTCATTTAATCTTATCGTAATTTTGATTTTTGTCTGCCTTGAACTTGACAAAGAAAGGTAAAACCAAACACAGGTTACAAAGGCTTGAGATGGAAATAAAAATTGAAGAAATGAAATATTCATGTGCCAATTACAACTAAACTAAAATTCATTATTCTAATCATTGATATTGAAGATATTGAAGCGTCATACCAAAAAAAGAAAACGTTAATGAATCTCATTGGTGATTTAAAATTAATTGTTGAAGTTGAAATTGAAAATTTCCATTCATTGCATACCTGAACTTATAAATTTAACTAATGAGCACAATCTTTTTGATATTATACAATAATAAATAAACAAATTGATTACAACAAGAATACAAATTAACACCTGCTTTGCAAATCGCCTAAGAACGAATTACTATTCGAATTTGTTGTTATTAATTGATTGATTGATTCAAGCGTTCTATTTAATTGCAATGCAACTTAGTCAGTTTAGATGATAGTTTATTGATAAGCAACAAGTTCATTCCGATTAGTTTTAATTTTAAATAATATTATTATCCATTACATTAATTAATTATTAGTGAGTGCACTGTTTTTTGTACATACTTGTATTATTTTTAGTTGTAAGTTTGTTGTTTTTTGTGATTATTTATTTAATTTTATTTTGATTACTGGATCAAATTATTAATTTATGATGTTGGTTTAACTCTTTTTTTTAAATTCTTTTTATTTATACACTTTATCATAACACATTTACACAAAAATTAATTGAGACAATTTTACGCGGAAAAACATTCGCTATTCGCGCATTTCAATTTGATTGAAATGCTGTGGAATACGAAAAACGAATTAAGGGCGCGCTCTAAAAATTCAAAATTATTATACGTACTCAGGTTGGTTAAGCGTTTCCTTAACATTATAAAAATACAATTTAAGCGCGTTGCAAATATCAGATCATTATTCCTAAAATAACGAATATGCAAAATGAGAAAAATAACATACATTGTGCCAGCATCTGTAGCTGTTTATTAAGTAGGGTACTAAGAATTTTAAGAATGTTATTTGATTATTTATCTACATCTATACATATAGATAACATATATCTGCATCTACTATATTTGTCTACACTAGACTAGGAGATAAATAACATGCAAGAATGATATACACATACAAATATCAGCCTAATATTTAAAACAACAAAACAAAACGCCGCTGTTTAATTAAATATTGATTATACTTATACTTATTACCAAAATAACAATATACGTTTGCGTGTGTGAGTGTGTGCGAGCTGGTATGAATGCATTTTGCTGTGTTTGAACGAACGAAAAATAACATAAAGAAAAGAAAAAAATACAAAAAATATCACCGTGACTGTTTGCATTCGTGTGGGCGTGTGGAAAGGAATTTGTCCTGTTGAAACTACTTGGTGCGTGCGGTTTTGGTTGGATCGTTTGATTGGTAAGAGGGTAAGATTGATGTGTGCAAAAAATGTAGACAGCCACGGCGAACCGCGCCTGTGATAATAGTATCTTCAGGATAAGTTGTGACCTTAGTCTGTCGTTGTTGATTTGTGTGTCGCATTCCATACGCGTTTTTGCTGAAACATGACATATGATATGTTGAGTTGCATGATGAATGGGGACGATGGTGGGTGGCGTCTTGCCGATTGGAGATTGCGCTTTTTGCCTCCAATCTGCAATGAAACAAAACAAATTAAAACATGCGGCACACAGGAAATATTTTTAAAATATATTACATATTTATGTATAATATTATATACATTCAAGATAATACCTATGAGAAAAACAAATGCAAAAATGAAGTATTGAATACATTGAAGAAAGATACAATATTTAATTATATATTCATTGATTAATTGATAGCGTCGATAAATAAATATCAAAAGTGGACACAATTTCACTAGTGGTTGCAAGAGTCAAAGCAAAAATCGAAATTGTTCACATACTAAATTTTAATGATGGAGGAACTATACAATATTACAATTAATATCCGTACCTCTTATTATATTAATTAAAAATATATATGAATGAATATTATATATATTATTAGCATACAAACTTTACAAATTTACTTGTGATGTCAATTTTATCTCTTGAAGTAATCGTAATATGATATGAAAAAAAATGGAAAAATTTGAAAAAACTTAAAAAAATAGCAATTAGTAAAAACTAAGAAGCAAAGGCAAAACTATTTACAATTATGCATATTTAATGACTAATTCACATACATTTACAAAACAAATGAAGTCATTCAAAGTCATTTTACAACTTTTACAATTATATTAAAAATATTATTACAATAAGCAACATATACACGCGCGTATGAAGCTGTTATACGAAGCTGATTTATTTTTTATCGAATGTTTGTTTTGACTTTATTATTATTATACCTTTATATTAGTTGATAGACTTAAGGCAGATCGTATAGGTGAACGAAACAAAATACAATTTGCAACAAACAAAAAAGAAAGCAATCGCAGTACATATTTTTCAAGCAGTTGTTTAATTGCGCTTGCGATGAGCTTTTCTGGCATTACTTATTCTTATTCAACAATAGTGTTTAAAGGTAAAATGAAGGAAACTAATAGTGAGGCGATGCATAATAAATTAGAGTACCTAAGTCACTTAAAATATGAAGAAGTTGAAGTAATATAGCAATCATGATATTCTAATTCGTTTAAATTATGAATGTTGAGTAGGTCATATTTTCCCGCCAACAAAACTCGTAAATATCGATGTAATATAACTACTATACTAAATCTATAAATGAGAAAAATCTTCATATACACGTATATTTACCATTTACATTGATATTTTATCAATGAATCTAAAAGTTGCTCACTAAATACCTTAATTATAAAATAATAATAATAATAAAAGTTCCAGTTATTGAACCGGTTAGATGTGTTAAGTATACAATAACGAACGTTTCAAAGATTTGAAGTCATCAAAAGTGTATTTTCCGTCAATGTTATAAGTATGTTTACATATTACAGTTATCTTTCGATACTTAAAACACACGTTGCACAACATGCAAACACAAAAGAAACGTAAACTTGTATAAATTTAATGTGATAGATTTTTGATGATTTTTACAATCACCGCAGTCTTATATTATTGAAACAATTCAAAGTTTAGTGTTGTCATAACATAAGATAATGTTGCAAGGAACGAAATGAAGGAATTTCTAAATCTGATCACCAGCAAAGAAAAAAAAAATGAAAAATACAAAAAATATTAAACGTTTTTTAGATACTCGTATTTTCGCCATGTATACACATAAAGTTTAAATATTTAATAATTAACAAATTTAATATAAAATTTACATTGATTGTTCATTGTTTCGTTTTACAATTACCTATTCGCAAAGGACGAAAACGAATCGCTGTTGGAATCATTATATTAGCTGTCGTATGAAAAATTTGAATATGAACATTGATATCTGAAGCAAAGTAAACAAAATTGAAGCAATCGAAGAGCGAGAATTTAAAGTTGACATTGTTTAGCAATAAGTATTTGAATGACATTTATTGATCATCAGTAAATCAGTATTTCTCCTAAAATCGATAACGATAACGATAGAAAACCTTCGGCAAATATTGATTTCGTAGAGTAGTTATTTGAAACGTGAGACATTTGATTCAGCAATGCATTCTTGCCCTTAACTTTAAAATAAAATACAAACGAATAATAATTCTAAGTGTGATCAAAGGAAATACTATCATTCCACTTTCTTTCGAGATTTTCCCAAATTGAGCTTTTCCTTCATCGTTTATGTAATGCGCTATGCAACATACCACATGCTCTTTCTTTCGGTAAGAAAGATTAACGGAAAAGCAAAGCTCGGTACAATCATTTTGAAACGACCATATGTAGACCTATATACACCACTTATCTATAATCTAATATACCTACCTACTATTAAACTATTACAAATACCTTATCTACCTTTACGATAACAATTAATTAAAAACTGCTTATTTACTCTCTCAACTCAATCCATAACATAACATATACTTTTCGACGGTTGTGAGTGTTTCATTCTTGCAGACAAACACATAATCACTTTTTTGCTATGACAGTAATCTTGAAACTTCAAGAAACAACAAGTGTTAATCATAACAATAACGTGAGAAATGATATAAGTATATTAAAATGTATTTGCCTGAAATGCCCCTATTTTTGACGTGTTTTTTCAAGATGTGTAAAATATTAATAATATAGAAACTGAACAGTGAACGAACATTAGCGGAATGCATGTAGTTTTGTTGTGCAATACGTATGATCTTGGAATTTGAAATCAAAAATTATTTACAAACTGCTTGACTTGCGAGAACATGAAAGAATTTTAGTCATCGGAAAAGTACAAATTTATAGAAAAGTTGAACTATTTTGACTCATACAATAAAAATTAACTAAATTGATAGATGTACCAAAAAAGTCTATTTAAATTTCTGAAATGTTAAACTATAAAGAAGTTGATGTAACTTTTAGCATGTTTGATTTGAATCATGAACAATTATGATTTGATGAGTGTTGCAAACTAGTTTAAACTTGAATAATACAAATAAATTAGTTAAAGATGTAACCATCAATTAAAGTTGAAAATGTACGATTATCTTAGGAGAATAGAATCAGTGCAGTCGTCAGTAGTCGTGGTTCTTGACATATCATTTTCAAAATTTCCGTTTACGTTTTAGAGGTAATTTTTTATCGAACTAATCGCCATTTTACAATAACGATGTTTATATTACATTTTTATGAATTCAATGAAAAGTAATTCAATAAATTAACTAAAAAAAAGTAAAAACGGTGGGAAGGAAACATGAAATGCCTGACAAAAACGAACGAACATTATTAATTACCTTTACATAATTAATAAAACTGCATACTTATCGGAAATATTAATTGTACCTTTGAGAAATTTAGAACAATGTCTTTCCTTGTCCATTGAGTGTTCGCCACACAAGAAAATTCCATCAAAATCATGAATGTGCGACATTAATTTAAGTGAAATTTTGCTCCTTGAAGACACCAAAAAGAAACCTTTTTAAAAATGTATTCATTGCAATGAAAGAATTAAAAATTATTAACATACATAAGTGTACCACGTGATTGTTAAAAGTTTACATTTACACAATAATTATTTCAAGTGTTTACAAATTGAAAATGAATTTAACATTTACTAGAAATTCAATCGAACACTTGACGCTGAGATTTTATTGCCATTTATAAACATTTTAGAACACTCATTACTATAATCGACTAATCGTCACTACAATTACCTGTATATACCTAAACCTAAAACAATTACAATGCAAATGGGAAATTTACCAATTTTGAATCTGCTGAAAGTTGCGCGCTAATAGACGCAAAAGTAAAGCGATAGAAATTTCACATTGTTCCAATCTACAGGGCTCGCTTGTTTTCAATTCGAAACTTTTAAAAACCTATTTAATAAAATGAAATTTAACTTATAGATTTTAAGGAGATGAATTGTATTCTAAAAAAAATATGAAGCAAGAAGATGGAAGAAACGGAGATGAGAGAGGCGAACAGTTCTGAATGGTTGCGAATCGCTCTCGTGCATGAATTGCGATATTATGCCCGAGGGCTCTTTATTTAGAAATAGCACGTGAAACGTGCACTAATTATTGCATTATTTTCCTTTACACACAAGAGTTCATTTTCTTTTTACTTCTGCTGCCCTTTTTAGTTGACTTTCTGTACTTTACTTTACTATTGATTTTTCATAGTTCTCTTTCACTTCATTTCACGTGAACTTTTTTTCTTGCGCATGAAGTGAGAGTTTATATTTTCTATATTTCACATACTGTTGCATTTTCTGCTCCTTTTTCCAAACAAAAAAAAACAAAAAAATCGTTGGAAACAAATAAAAAGAAAACGAAAAAAATGACATAAAAGAAAACAATACAATAAAAAATGGCTATTCAGGGTTAATTAATATTTATTCCGAAGCTGCTTCTTTATGTAAGTAATAATCTGATCCAAAGTCAAAACCGGAAGATGACGAAGATGGCGGATGAAACTTATAGATAGCAGGGGCAAGAGAACAGCTTCAGAAGAAAGCGCGCGTATTTTTGGATGCAGTTTATGTTCTGTTATTATTACATAGTACTTGTACACTTTTTTTGTATTTACATTTTCTTGAGGGAGGGAGAGCAATTTAATTGTAAACGAATCGCGTTTGGCGCACGCGATTCGTATTAATCATTGCGAATGTATTTTTTGTATTTTCTTTTGATCATATTTTGATAAAAACGTGCGTCGAGCGTTCCTCGAACGTTAGACGCACACTAAAACCCAATTACGATTGTACCTTATTTTTATTTTTACTGTTTTTATTAATTTTAACTTATAATGAATAAGATTTTAGCGACCAGTTTTTGCGACCGATAAGCAAATGAAGACGAGTGAAGAACGTTTAACAATTTCAAATTGAAACATTTAAAATTTGAAAAATTTCCGAAATGATAATAAACATTGCAAGTCGAAAAAATTATATAAAATGTGAAATATGTAAATGTACTGTACTGACGATTTTATGGTTGTTACTTTGTAAGTTTTTCTTTTTGGTTTTTATTTAAAATAAAATATTTACTATTGAACTATTTATTTATTGTATGTACTTACTTATTTGATTCCTTGATTAACATCTGCAGAATTTCAAAAGATTAATGAAAGGTAAGAATGGTAAGGTGAGAATTATTTTGACTATCATTTTATTTTGTCATTATTTCTTTACACGTATAATACAGTAAAACATTACACGCAATAATAAAACAATAGGAAAAATATCAAAAGGTACAAGTTTACTTGTTTCTTTTCTAGTCGTATTTTTGGTTGTTCTTAAATACATTGTTTGAAGTTGTCTTCGTCTAAAAATCGGCAGTGATGGTTTTTCTTGCACTTGCACGTATAACGTAATATCTTGTCTGGTTCACACTTTTTTCTTGCTAAAGATACAAAAAACATGAAAGACAAATACATAAAAATATACACTTTGTTTGTCTGCGACTACAAATCAATTGCAACAATCGGAAATGATCATAAACTTTGTCTTAATTAACTTCTTCTAATAAATTTGTATATCAATATCTATTTGAAATGTAAATATTTGAATCAATTTCTTTAATTTGAATAAATATCCATGGACATATCGTATCATCATTATATCTTAATTATCGTTAATTAATTGTGATATATTCATATTATATTAGTTAAATCAATTTGAGCATTAATTATCTTCATTTTCTCATCGTATAATATTAAATAAATTCATATCGATTTCCATTTCGTTTGACGTCTGCTTGCTTCTCTGCTAGCTTGCATTCATAGCTTTTATAAATTCAATTTATATTTCTATATTAATATTTTCAAAATGCTACCACATTCAATTGTTATTTTAATATCGTTAATGTTTAGTTTATGGATAGATAGTTTACTTAAGATTACTTTTATTTGGTAAATGTGTATTTACGGTCGATTTCTCTGCTCGCTATTATCATCATAGGTATGTTTTAGTTGATAAATCAATTTAAATTGTAAATGAATTCAATCAACATTGGCATTATTTAACGAATGCGAATAGAAATTAATTCATTGGCGCAAGAATGGACGAAAGTAATTCGTTTGGAAAATATTTACAAATAGACACAAGCTAATAAATATTTGCTGATTTTGATTCTTGATTCCTTCTCCAAAAAAATATGAGCAACAACTATTGAGTAAGAGTTTACTTTACTTTAGTTACTTTACGTACGAGTATTTCTAGTTTTGTAAGTTGGTTAATAAATATGGTCCACACAAAATTTACAATAACTTGATTAGGTAAGTATTGTTAATTGTTAAGTTTAAGAATTTCTTTACTTTATAGCATTAGCTCCAACTCCATTAGTGATTATTTGAGTTTTACTTGTTTTAAGAAATACCTAAGTACATTAATTATGCTGCTATAACATGACATGACTTCACTGTTGACTACAATAAATGTACTTTTCGTATAAGTTTTACTTTAATGCATATTTGTAGGTGTGGTGTATGAAAAACATGTTCAAAATGTTGTGTAAAACATTTTTATAAAAGTAGAAATTCTTAAAATCTCTCATTACTCGCGGCGTCGCGCTCGACGCATCATGTAAATTGTTTATCATAGTTTAAAGGTTTTTTAGGTAAAATTGGTTTTTGAAAATTTAAAATTCTTGAGTCGATGGTCTCATTGGTAGTTAATCAATGTTATTTGTTTGTTTTTACTTTGTTCTAATCGTTCTTAAACTACGCCTATTCATTTACACACATCAATTATTGAATCCAGGAATCTAAATCTAAAGCATCCGATGTCACTTCTCTCTCTCTTCCACATTTCTTCCCTCTTTTTTTGTTTGCAAAGAGATAATAGAATAGTTAAATGCGATTATTG
The DNA here is from genome assembly GCA_030264655.1 of Leptusa sp. GC000079. Taxonomy (NCBI): domain Eukaryota; kingdom Metazoa; phylum Arthropoda; class Insecta; order Coleoptera; family Staphylinidae; genus Leptusa; species Leptusa sp. GC000079. The sequence continues at coordinate 15,275 of JARJDT010005648.1, forward strand.
ATTATTATTTTGAACACTCATTATGGTTTCACCTTATTTCTTATGTTATGTTATGAGTTATGTTACATTAGTAATTAATTACTGCGACACATCATGTAACCGGTAAACTGAAATGGCGTTGGAATTAAATATCAAAACCAAGAACATTTACGTGTGCGTGTCAATTGGTAGTGTTTTGTTTCTTTGTTTCCGTTTGTTCTTTGCTTTCTATCCTACTTTGAGGGATAGGGTAAATTAATCATTTCTTGTTGGTTGTCGATATGTAATGACATTTAAACGTGAACGTATTTACAGTGTATTACACGCGCAGTTCATCGAAGTTCTCCTCGGCGAGAACGAATAAATAAATAAAATTAACTACAACACTCTCGTTATATAAAGTTTAAATAAAATAAAACATTTGCAATAAATAAACAAACAATACGCGCACCAGCGCCATCTTGCGGTCGTGTTGCGCGTACACAAAAAATCTTCTTAAATAGTTAAATTCAGACTTACACATAAATTCAAATCATTATTGGTTTATGTTAGGTAAAAATGTAATGAACGCATTTTTGGTTTCGCTCCAACGCTTCACACTCCCAACGTTTCCCAATCTTTGCTTCGTTCCTACCTTTTGATTGTTTCCAAGTTTCCAATTTGCATTCCAGCTGTACCTTCAATCCAATCGAATCTTCCCTGTTTTTCTTGTATATTGCTAATGCAAATTTATTCGAGTCGTGCCTTGTACGAAGTCTTCCAAATCTCAGCCAATGTGACAGCAGAATGGAAGCGATGGAAGATGCACAACGGGAGCGTCAAGCGCTGAATCAAAGCCCACGTGAGGAAGCCGTAGAACTCCAACTGAATCGGATTAGCTTCGACTTTCTGCGTCTCGAACGTGTAGATAATCCACATGGTGATGTTGCAAATGAGCAGGAAAGTGACAACCTGTCGGCCTGGCTTCGAGCGATCATGTTCGGGCAAATGCACGCGGCGTCGCGACACGTCGGCGATGAACAGCAACTGCAAGACGACTTGAACAACCGAGAGGATTCCAGTGACCATGACTAGCAAGTTGGGCTCCTTGGTGAAAGCAAGCATTGATCCAGCAATCACGCTGAACGTCGCGTAGATGAAGAGACCGAACGCGGAGATGCGCAACAAGATGTCATTGAGATCGCTCGACTCTTCGATTTTGAACTTGAGCGATTGCACCCGACAGAAACCGATGACGATCGCGAAGATGCTCAGGATCATCAACGCGCAATGGGAGACGTCCGCCAGGTAGATTGCCAGGAGACCAAGGTCAGGATGATGGATCAGGACAAAGAACAGAATGAGGCAGATCAAGGACCCAACGAGGAGCAACAGACCGAAAAACAAGCCCTTGGAGGCGCCGACACAATCAACGCGTCCGTTCTGCGCATGCGCCATAGCGACCGCTCTACGCGACAACATAACCTCCAAACGGTGCTCCAAATCTTCCTCGTTGTAATACCGTGGGTTGCGACCGATGTGCTTCCACATAACGTAAATGACCACGGCGCCGATCAAGGAATACTCGATAATGAACGGGAAGAGGTAGGGAGCAGAGTCCTGGACGATCGTACCCATGATATTGACGCGCCCGCAAGAGGCGTGCAGCATCGAGTTGTTGACGTCACCGGAAGTGTTGTACGTTGAAGCCCACCACGCTTGCGGAGTGAGGTTGTCCAAAAACTCGGTGCCATTGATACCAGTGCCGGCGAAGCCACCCTCATTGGAAGCGATGACATCACCAAGGACCGCATTGGAAGCTTCCTCAGCAACTGGTGGGAAAAACAAAGCAAAATTAAGATGGCTGAAAGTTAAAGGTTAGGTGATTAGTACCGTTAGCCGTGTTAGTCTCGAAAGAATCAAAGCCTTGGTTAAAATTGAAGAAATTGCTCAGTGGCGTGCTGGCCAAAGTGGAGCTAATGGTGCTCCAGAGTGTTGTAGTGCTCGGCGACAATGTGGTGATGGTGGAAGGCAGTGTACTGGGCATTGTGGGAGTGGGTGTAGTCGTGGAAGTCGTTGTGGTCGTACTTAGAGTGGTACCAAGTGTCGTTTTGAGTGTGGTGAACAATGATCGTGCTTGTGTGCGGTTGAATTGCGGCAGGGCTGGCCAGTCAGGGAATTCGGGTTTGGGGGAAGCACGATAGGAACGATAGTAAGTGGCCGGAGTAGTCGCCGTTGTGAACACTCCTTGTCAGCAGTAAACAAAGCGCATAAATCAGTTAGTAGTCAGTTCAAAGTGGTGATTAAGCAAGCTTACTCTTAACGGTAGCACGTGCAGATAATGTCGGCGCGACAGTTGTCGCCGCCGTGTATAAACGATGTAACAAATTACCGCTAGTTGGCGCTATGGTAGTTGTCGTGTGGTAGGTGTCCGGTACCCCAAGATGCGTTCCCAGGATCGTCTTCGCGTTGCGCATTGTGTGATCGCGTACTGTGGCCGGAAACGTCGCCCACGTGTCGTTGCGCTTATGGTAATGAGTCACTTCTTTGAGGTACTCCAACACCACGGTTCGGATCCACACGCAGATATTCGTAGCGACCACGTGCATCAGACCAAAACGAGCAATCACTTTAAATCGATGAATGTTCAACTGCACACGGAAACATTTCTACTTGTAAAAGGCACAAAACGCGAATTGGTGGTGGGGGGGTAACTTACTCTAGAGTTCATGAAAATAAAGTACATTTGCATAAAAGTGAAGACCATTTGGAGGACGGGATTGAGACCACGCAGGATCATGTAGCACGGCGAGCTGATGGGCACCTCGAAGAAGGTGCCGAATTCGAGTCCGTTGTAGATCATGGTACCCAGGCCGAAAGCTGTAAAACGAATAATTGTGGACTATTGGGGTATTTTGTGGCGGGGCGGCTAGAGTTGCATCTTGTCAAGAATTCTTGTCTCGAATTGGACTTCTTGCCTCGTCTTGAAATATCGAGACAAAAAATTTTAGTTATATCTCGATTTTTCTCGATATTTCTTGATCTGGTCTCGATTTTTTTCGAGATCAAGACAAGAATTCTTGAAAAAATGAAGAACAAGATGAGGTCGGCGACACGTACCGATGGCACCGATGCGCAGAAAGAAACTGCCGTGGGTCGTATCGTTCTGGGTCGTCTTGCGCTTCCGCTTGACGATCTTGCCGCCGGCTTCGAGGTCGGCGGAGTTGTTCGAAGCGGAAGTCGCATGCGTTTCCTGGGAGAGAACAGTCGCGTCAGAATGTGCTTCGAGCTGTTCGACGGGCACCGGCACCGTCGGCGGTGTGCTCGACAGGCCGGCGTCCACCACACCCTCGGAGTTGCGCCGGTACGTGCTCTACAGAAGAAGCCACGGACACGAACGAGGCAGGCGGACGGACGGAGGAGGAGAAGTAAACACAAAACGAGAAAACACAAAAACTCAATAAGAACAAACAGATAAACAATCGAACCAATTCGATGCAATCATAAGTAAATTGAACGAACACAAAAACGAATCAACCGACAAATCAAATTAACTCATCTCTTTTATAACTCGCAATATCCTATTTTATTCTCACTTTGTGGAGCTGTTTTAACATTTCATTATTTATTTTGTTTATTCATTCATTTAAATCTTCTAGCATGAATCAAGCGCTATTTTTAGAACGGTTTCAAAAACGCAGTCAAAACTTGATTCATGTTGAAAGATATTTGTGCAAATTTGTTTGTGCGTGTAGATTATCAATTTTTAACAGTTTAATAATTTAATTTATCTGGTTAGAACGTTATTTAAGAAGATTATTTAGTTTAGTAGAGTGAAAACAAACCAAGACACAAAATTATACACAAAACTGACAAAACAAAATAAACCAAAAGGGAAATATCTAATTAGTCAACTAATTCATTTTAAAATCATAAAAACTGCGCAGTTACTGTTTAAAAATAAAACAGGAAGTCGTTTATACTTAAACGAATTGATTTTCCAACAAGTTGTAACGGTTGAAAACTTAAATAAACCAAGCATCTATAGAACGCCGTTTTAACATTTCATACCAGTAAAATAAAGATATTTTAAAAAAATTACAAGCAATAAATGGATAATATCAAAAAATGAATAACACATTTTGAAAGCCCCGAGAATTTCAACTATACAGACTTTTTGCAGAAAACAAAAATTCGAATTTAATTCGAATTTTTATTGAATTTTGAAAATGTATGCGCCGAACAACTCTATTTGAGGTGCGCGTCTGTTCTGTGGTGCGAAGTTCGCGAGGGGAAGGGGAGCCCCTCGCCCCGCGGCTGCCGCGAGTGCAGCGTCAGCGTGGCGTGATGCAGATGCAGCGCCTTCTTGCAACAATTTATTTATTTGGAATGTTTCATAATAAAATTCACATTTCGCGTCGTGTCAATAATTAAAGTGAACAGTGAACATCAACATTAAATTATTAAACAAAATAATAAGTGAATAAATGCAGTTTCTGACATTAAATGTTAAAACGGCGTTCTATAAGCAACGTAAAAGACGAAGAGGTTAAATTAGTATTTCCTGTCCATCTGTTTGGTTTTCCTGGTCTTTGTGTTTTAATTGAAGGCAATCAACGTATGAACTGATAAGATTAGTCATACTCATAACAGTTACCAGTATGTACTTAATAATTTAATAAATAAATGAAGACTTAAATAGTCTAAGACGTGAAAAAAACGAAGAAAAGAAAATAGTAGGACGAAGTAGAAGAAGTTGAAGGACATAGCAATTTATAAGCGCATCTAATCTATTACTATGTTTATTCTAAGTATCTAAATCTATGTTAATCTAAGCTAAAATCAATCATTAACTCATTATCTCAAGGCATCAAGCACGCATTTGCATAATAAAAAACTCAAAGTTCACATTTTCAACAAAACAGGCATCGCACGCAAGTGATGCGTTGGCAATTCAATAAGAGATAGGAATAAACGTGAGTGAACGAGGTAAGTCTTGTTATTGTTAGGAGACGTCGGTGTCGGTTTATTCGTTTCCGAATTCGGCAAAGTGCGCATTTATTGTTACTTGTTAGTCAATTAGATGGTTATTAATAGAGGCGCAAAATTGCAAGCAGCAAGTGCGAAAAGCGGCGGAAAGCTCACCTTGACGGGCACGTAAGGAACGTTTGCAGCCCTCGCTTGCACTAAGTCTCTCATCTTGCGGGGATACACCTCCCTCTTCTACACGCACAACACATGCTCAACGCGAAAACAAGATGAACAAAAAAACAAAACACAAAAAATAAATAACTAAAAACTAGAAAAACAAAATACTAATAGACAATTGCAATATTTTAACAGACAGAAATACAAATACTGAAATACCGCAACCAAAACCGTGGTTTTAGTTTGTCAATAACTGATTAATGAATTATTGTTTTAATGTAAAGTAATAATACTTAAATGATAAACAAAAACAAACAATATTGAAAACAAAAATTGGAAGATAAAGCCGCAAAGCAACGCGAAACGTCGCGATTTTTTCATGTACTTAGGTATAAAATTATAGAAAAAATCGAGCACACCAACCTTATCTCCTTTTTTATCCTTCTTCTTGTCCTTATCCTTGTCCTTTTTCTTCTCGGCTTTTTCCTTCTCTTTCTCCTCCTTTTTCTTTTCTTTCTCCTCCTTTTTCTTCTCTTTCTCCTCCTTTTTCTTCTCCTTTTCCTTATCTTTGGCTTTTTCCTTTACCGCTGCCTTTTGTGCTTTCTCCTCCTTTTTCTCGCCGTTGCAGCACGTACTCTCCTGCAGCAGGAAGCAGAAGACGTAGAGCAGGAAGAGAATGCTCATGCCGTACAGGTACGTGAAGAAGCCCTCGTAGTACCATAACGGGATGTTATGCGTGACGACGTCGGAGATCACGTACGCGATGCACACGACGACGAGCAGCTTCATGTACACGAAGCTCATGATGATGAACAACGATGTCCTGCAACACAAAACACACACATGCACAATGGGTGTCGAACTGATGGTGTTGAAGATCTGATTTTACTTGGCTGATTTGAACTTAAACATTTCGATTTCGGATGGAAACTGGAAAATGGAAAATGTTGCGGGATCGGAAAATCGACGGATGTTCAGTGGCCGGCACTGAACGCCGCACTGAGAGAGATACTGAGAAACTATTTTTAACCGGACTCGGACATGAGCTGCTTGTCATGCTTGGCTTGGACCTTTTCAGAGATTACTTACTCCTCCCGCTCAAAATTTCAAAAATTTCGTCAGAGTTTTTAGTCTATAGTTTTAGTTTAGATGATGCGGGTCAGTTCATAAACTTGTAGATTATTTATTTTTCGATTCGTATCATTTTTCATTATTCATTACGAAACGAATCACTTTGTTTGAGAACAACTTACAGTAACTTCGAGCACATAATTTCGTTGAAAATCTTATACTGAATTTCGTACAGAACATCAACTTCGACTTGAAGTCGAGATTCAACTGCAATATCAATGTTAACATCCATTTTGTAAGACACTTTACTACTCTTTACAGACACAGAAAGCACAAAGAACAAGTTAAGTGTTAACACTTGGCTTATTGAAATGCAAATGAGAAATGAATGAACGAATACGTTTCAAACGTTTCAAATGCTGTCTTATAGTTTTGTTTTTTATTTGGTTTTTAAGAAGTAACTCGTCACTTACGAGTCATACAGTAAGTTATTGTTGCAATTTCAATAATTCAGCAATATGAGAATCTGTTATCATTTGCAACTGCTTCAAATTAAATTACTCACAATATTACGACAATAGTTATTTAAGCAACTAGCGTATAAAGTGGTTTATTTATACATAAGTGGTGATAGGCAACCAGTGTTTGACATTGTCGCACAACTTTTTTTACTCGTAAAGCGTTAATATTGAATCAACTTCTTACACCGAAATTGATGGAATAAAATTCGTAAAGTGACTTTGTTCAATTATTTGTTGATTAACAGCGAAGTTAAAACATTAGACGTGAAAATTTGGGGCGTGTCGTGTAAACAAAAAAAAACTGTTTATTTTCCAACCAAGGACTTTCAGTTTGCAGCTTTGCACGCATTGTGCATTTCCGCATGAAATACAAATCCGACGTGATTACAAAAACAGTTTATTGATTGCAAACTAGGTTAATTTAATTAATTACAAAGTGACCGCGCGCAGAATTACAATATCCTGGCATTTTCCATTAAAAGAAATTGTGAATTGGGGCGTGTCATCCCACTAAATCCAGAGTCCTTTCCCGAGTTGCGAGAATTAAAGCCGTCCTACTCTCCTGTCCCAACTCATGTCAAAACCGAACCCGCAATTCGCTAGAAGTGGAAGAAGAAAAAGTGGTTTATTGTTTGTTACGTGGCGAACCTTTTGGTGGGTTTCGGTTGAACGCCCTTGAGCTCCATCTCTTTGATCGCGACGCTCTTTTCCGGATCGTTGTTGCCGGCGCCGCCGCCAGCACCGCCGCCTTGCGAGCGAGAAACCGGAAGCGTCGCCATGTTGTCTATGGACTCCACCTCGACGGTGGCGACCTTGACTTCGCCGGTAGCGACCATATTCAATCCCACACACACACACACTAATTATAACTCCACACCAAATGTAACAAACGCGCCAAAAATAGCTTATCTCTTCATAACGTAATAAGTACAGCTCGAAATTCGTTGCATCGCTTGCGTCACGCAGAATCACATCACGTCACGTCACGTCACGTCGATGTTTGTAGGCCGGAATTGCGCACACTTGCTGCTTAACAATATTCGAGCGATTGATTCGCGACGACGGCAGTGTTGTTCATTGATAGTGAATCAATTAAACGTCACTGGATTCGAATATAAAATGCGAAACGAGCGGCGAATCTCCCGCCAGCCGCGATGGACCGACACCCGGAAACAGGCAGGCAGGCAGCAGGAGCAGCAGCACCAAACTGCAGGCTCGCACGAAACAGATACAATGGGGGATGGCGGCGAGTCACGAGTGCTAGAGAGAGTGAGGCGCTCCTCCTGCTGAAGCTGCCAGCTACCACAGATGGCAAGTCTAGCAGGAGGCGCGTGGGGGGCGCGGGGGGTGGTGGGGAGGACGGCGGATAAAGGGGTGCAGTTGGCAACGCGAGAGCGCGCGCCGTTACCACGGATGGAGGGATGCTGCAGGACTGAGGCACGTGACCCCAGCGCCGACGTTCCGATTGGTTCGCGGCGTAGCCACCGACGGCCCGGGATTCGACCCAGTGACCTCGCGTGACCTCAACCAACACAACAGCGCAAATGCCCCATCAATGATGCGAATATTCTTCATTTCGTCATAATTGTTATGCAATCAATTGATGACTTCAATTTCGAAGAAGGTGCTTTGAGTTCATAATCAAGTCAAGAAGAGATGTTTGATAAGCGTAGAGTAAATATCTGCCGGTGAAAGGGGACTTTTATGGTCCATAAAAGCTATAAGGCCTATAAAAAGCCACTGGGTTTCTTTGCCTTAAGGCTAAACGTATCAAGGAGTTGATAAAACCCTGAAAATCCTAAATCCAGAAACCAATATTTGAAGTTCTTCCTCAAAAGTTAACACAAAATGGTTGACCAGGCCTGTGCCATGACAACAAATATAACAATGAAACAAACAATAGAAATGGCTGCAAAGTGTGAAGCGAAGCTATTTATTAACCTAAGATCTAAGCTATTAGAAGATGAGAACTAGGCAGGAACGA
>JARJDT010005673.1:0-11520 GCA_030264655.1 Leptusa sp. GC000079
CCAACCGTAACCAAGTGTGACCAACAGTAACCAAACGTAACCAAGAATAACCAAACGTAACCAAGTGTGACCAACCGTAACCAACTGTAACCAAACGTAACCAACAGTAACCAACCGTAACCAAGTGTGACCAACAGTAACCAAACGTAACCAACAGTAACCAAACGTGACCAATTGTGACTAAACGTAACCAACTGAACCCAACCGAAACCAAATGTGACCTACAGTGCAAACGTAACTAAGTGTGACCAACAGTAACCAAACGTGACCAAGTGTGACCAACCGTAACCAACAGTACCCAACCGTAACCAAGTGTGACCAACAATAACCAAACGTATCCAAGAGTAACCAAACGCAACCAACCGTAACCAAACGTAACCGACTGTATCCAAACGTAACCAACCGTAACCAAGTGTGACCAACAGTAGCCAAACTTAACCAACAGTAACCAAACATTATCAATTGTGACCAAACGTAACCAACTGTACCCAACCAAAACCTATTGTGACCAACAGTAACCAAACGTAACCAATTGTGACCAACCGTAACAAACGTAACCAAACGTGACCAAGTGTGACCAACCGTAACCAACAGTAACCAAGTGTGACCAACAGTAACCAAGAATAACCAAACGTAACCAAGTGTGACCAACCGTTACGAAACGTGACCAACTGTAACCAAACGTAACCAAGAATAACCAAACTTAACCAAGTGTGACCAACCGTAACAAAACGTGACCAACTTTAACCAAACGCAACCAACAGTATCCGACCGTAGCCAAGTGTGACCAACAGTAACCAAACTTAACCAACAGTAACCAAACTTAACCAACAGTTACCAAATGTAACCAACAGTTACCAAATGTAACCAACTGTTACCAACCGTAACCAACCGTTACCAAATGTATCCAACAGTTACCAATTGTAACCAACACTTACTAAATGTAACCAACAGTTACCAACCGTAACCAACAGTTACCAAATGTAACCAACAGTTACCAAATGTAACCAACAGTTACCAACCGTAACCAACAGTTACCGAATGTAACCAACAGTTACCAAATGTAACCAACACTTACTAAATGTAACCAACAGTTACCAAATGTAACCAACAGTTACCAACCGTAACCAACACATACCAAATATAACCAACAGTTACCAAATGTAACCAACAGTTCCCAAATGTATCCAACTGTAACCAACCGTAACCAACAGTTACTAACAGTTACCAAATATAACCAACAATTACCAACCGTAACCAATACATACCAAATGTAACCAACAGAAACCAACCGTTACCAAATGGAACCAATAGTTACCAACAGTTACCAAATGTAACCAACAGTTACCAACCGTAACCAAGAGTTACCAAATGTTACCTACAATTACCAATCGTTACCAACAGTTACCAAATGTAACCATTAGTTACCAACCGTAACCAAGAGTTACCAAATGTTACCAACAGTTACCAACCGTAACCAACACTTACCAAATGTAACCAACAGTTACCAAACGTAACCAACAGATACCAACACTTACCAAATTTAACCAACAGTTACCAAATATAACCAACAGTTACCAAATGTAACCAACAGGAACAAACCGTTACCAACCGTAACCAAACGTGACCAACAGATACCAAACGGCAACATGCAAGCAACACGCATTGCATGCATCTTACACACATAGACGTTTTACTAATGCAACCTATGAGTGAGTTAGAAATAGCTATTAAAATGCTTGGACGCTTTCAAAGCGGTAATCGTCGGAAATGTATTATTGTCATTTCTTAGTGTTTTCAATTGCAAAACAAATTTTTGTAGAATTTGGTAATTAATCCGCAGTGGTGTTTGGGTAAAGTGTATTAATGCGTGTTCAGTACCAAAATTAATTCGACAGAAAATTGCGAGCAAAACGAAAATGATTCTGATTTGTAAAAACAAGTTTTTCTTAGCCAAATTTAAAGTATAAAAGTTAATTCAAATAGAAACAAAAACGCGTTGTCGTTTAACGCACGGCCATGCACCTGCACAAAACCAAAAAAACTTGAACGCTGCACCAGCAAGTTTCAAACACTAAACAAATACAGAGTGTTTCAAACATGTTTTGTCGTAGATTTTCCGCTCAACGCAAACCATGCAGACAACACGCTATGCACGAAACTTACAACACTCATAATGTTTGAATTTTTGTGTAAATTTATTTATTAATGCATGCAACGTGCAACGCACGCAGCTTAAACAAACACAAAAACTAAATTTGCCTCCTAAATGTCATCAGATTACATATAAGTGCTGATTAGAACTATTACCCTTAAATACAAGGAATTTAGAAATTTCAGATATTGAGCTAATGATTATTAGAGGTCATAAATCTATTAAAAAAAAATAAAATTATTGTAATTACCTGCTTAATACCGTTGCGGTCATTGTTGCAAGTTTTCAAACACTATGAGTTAATCACTATACATAATCAATACATAAACAAACAATTTTCACATACTTGCAAGTTTTGCTTGCAACACGCAATGCACGCAATTTATTTGCACCCGCTAGCCATGCAGGCAACTCGCATTGCATGCATCCAATTTATGCGGCAACACGCAATGCACTCAATTTACCTATAAACACAATCCATAAAGGCAACACGCAATGAAAGCTGTTAATATAGCATGCAAGCCATGCAAACAACGCGCAATGAACGCAACTCTCGCATAAACGCAAACCATGCAAGCAACACAAAAAATACGCAATTTAATCTTAAACGCAAACCAAGCAGGCAACACGCAATAAACACTATGCACAAAAAAATGCATTCCATGCAAGCAACACAAAATGCACGCAACTCACTCTTAAACGCAAGCCATGCATTCCACACGCAATGAACGTTACTTATAAATAGTAGTACACGTTGCAATTGCCACGCTGCCACGTTGTCATTGCATTGTATTTTTATTTTTTTTAAGTTTTTTTTTCCACATTTTACTCTTGCATTAATTTAAAAAAAACATGTTTGTCTTATGTATGAAACCGTTTTGTACAATTTTATTTTAGATTTTTGTACATCTTAATTAGGAATTTTTACATTAGTATATTGTAATTTAGCAATAATATTATTTAAAATTAGTTTATCAATTTGCACACTAAATATCATCAGATTACACTTAAATGAGGATTAGAGCCATTAGCCTTAAATACGAAGAATTTATTAATTTCTGATATTGAGGTAATGACCATTAAGAGTCATAATTCCATTAAGGAATATTTAAAGTAATGTAATTATGTGCTTAATGGCGTTGCGGTCAATGTGGCCAGTTTTCAAACCGTATGAGTTAATCACTTGACGTGACGTGTTGTGCCCCTACCTCCGTTTCACAGTAAGCAGGTATATAACGTACCGCAAAAGTTGCCAGCGATTACTTGGCAAAATCTTCGGACTCGCTACCTTCGCTTACAAATTTTGATTTTTGTGCAGTTATTACATTTTTGAATACGTTTTGTGTTGTTGCTTACACAAATTTGCATCGATAAAAGTTAAAGTGTGCGCTTTTACTACCAGTTTGGTGTTTTTCGCTTTAATCATTTAAGTGCATTTCTTTAATAAAACATTAAACTTTTATAAAAATTTCCTTAAATTTGTGAATTTGCATTTGCTAATTTACGATTAAACATTATAAGTGGTAAATTATTGATAATTTAAAAAAAGTGTTACAAACTCAAGCTTTTAAACCTACACATCAGTGTTTAATGTTCGAAAATAATTCGAAAACTAAACCAAACCTCGCAAATTAAATTGTGCTCTAATACTGCTATTACTAAAGACCAATCTAACTACCAACTGCTCAATATATCTGCTTTTGGGTTTAAGTTAAAACAATTAAAACATAAATTTAAAATTTGTGAACTTGCAATAAATACATTACATTCATACTTTTGCAGTTCATCAAATTTTATAAGTGGTATAATACTGATATTTTAAATTTTAAAGTGACGGGTATAAACTCAAGCATTTAAACATACACATCAATGTTTAGTGTTTGAAATTAATACTAAATTAACGTGTGTTTTAATACTGCAATAATTAAAGACAAAACCAACTAAAATCTATTTTTGGTTTTTAAGCATCATTAACCATTTTGCTAATTTTTGATAAATTTAAAAAAAGTGTTACAAGCCCGAGCATTTATACATACACAATAGTGTTTAATGTTTGAAATTAAAACAAAAACTAAACAAAAATTTGCCAATTAAATTGTGTTCTAATACTGCTACTATTAAAGACTAATCTAACTACCAACTGCTCAATATATCTGCTTTTGGATTTAACCTAAAACAATTAAAACATAAATTTTAAATTTGTGAACTTGCAACAAATACATTGCATACATATTTTTGCAGTTCATCAAATTTTATAAGTGCTATAATACTGATAATTTAAATTTTAAAGAAACGGATATAAACTCAAACATTCAAACATCATTGTTTAGTGTTTGAAATTAATAGTAAAACAAGTAAATTAATGTGTGTTTTAATACTGCTATAATTAAATACAAAGCCAACTAAAATCAATTTTTGGTTTTTAAAAATCATTAACCAATTAATTTATATTTCAAACCGTTCGAAGTAAAAATATAAAATTTTAATATATAATAATATATCACAAAATTAATTGAGCAATTTAAAATTAAACAATATATTTAAAAACTATATAAATATCATAAATCACTCATATTATTTGGATTTTTGTGTAAATTTATTTATTGATCATTTGCAATATGCCTTTTGGAAAAAAAGTGGTTTCCCCTGCTTCAAAGCAAACAAGTCGGCGCACAAAGAGGCACAGTGAATCTGAGCCTGATGAAAGCTCTTCCGCAACTCCGAGTTCAGTTAGACGAGTTCTAGTTGAATCAAATGTCCCTCTAGATCAAACACACAATATTGCTGCTATTCCTGAAATCATTCCTGTTAATATTCATGACAATGAAGAAAACATTCCTCCCGATAATTTACTCAACTTCCATGACATTGATTTTATTGTTCCCGAACCTCATCCCGAAATTCATATCAACGAGCACAACATTCCAAATTTTCATGCATTTGTTCCAAATCCACTTCCCGATGATTTTGTACTTGAACACTCAGTCTCCTTTATTAACAATGAAAAATATTGTGATTTTTGTGATGCCAAATTATTTCCAAAAGAAACTTCTAATTTTTGTTGTCGTCATGGAAAAGTTGTTCTTGAAAACATAAGATGTTCTGAATATTTATCAAATTTGTTAACTGACAATTCAAATGATGCAAAGTCGTTTCAAAAATATTTAAGATTATACAATACTGCTTTTGCATTTGTTTCGACTGCGGCAAAATTTGGTGAATTTCGAGGCGGTGGTCCACAAGTTCTTCGTGTTAATGGGGCTATAAACCATAAACTCAGAAATGCCCAGGCACCGGCAAATTCTGTCCCATGTTTCAACCAGATTTATTTTTTAAATATTGAGAATGCATGCGTCGAGCGATGCAATCAATATACAAATTGTAAAAGGGATATAATTGAACGTTTGTCGATTTTCTTTTCAAACCATAATTTGTATGGCACTTCTTTTAAAATGATGAAAGATGTGATCGCGTCTGAAATTGCGGCAAATGGAATTGCTGAACATGTGTGTTTAGCGTTCAGTAAACAAACTGGGAATAATTTCAACCGTTACAATGTTCCTCACGTTAATGAGGTTGCTGCGGTTTTTGTGGGCAATGAACCCCCTATTGATCTCGATTTTAAAATTTATCCAAAAGAAAACCGTGACGCGGAAGGGTTGCCTGACGTACATCATCTTTCAATGCACTTGGAACCGATGGCTTATCCAATTTTTTTTCCTCATGGTGAAGCTGGCTGGAATCGACAGCTTCGCCACAATGACAACCGACACAACATGCGTCAAAACACTGTCACTCTTCGAGAATACGGTGCTTACCGTTTACAAATGAGAAATAATACGTTTAACATATTTCATCATGGCAAACAATTATTTCAACAATATTTGATTGATTTATGGTGTCGCATTGAAGGACAACGTTTAATGTACATTAGACAAAATCAACCTAAATTACGCGCCGATGACTATGTGTCTTTACGTGATTATATTCAACGTCGAAATCCGGATAACCAAATTGGGCGCATGATTGTTTTGCCTTCAAATGTAATTAATTCGCCAAGAAATTTGAAAAAAAATTTTTTGGATTCGATGGCGTTAGTTTCAAAGTTTGGACATCCCGATTTTTTTATTACATTTACATGTAATCCACGCTGGCCGGAAATTACGGAACAGTTATTACCGACCCAAGAACCACTAGATCGCCCCGATGTGGTTTCGAGAATATTCAAATTAAAATTAGATCAATTTATTTTGGATATTACAAAAAATAAAATCTTTGGAAATGTTGCCGCCATGATGTATGTGATTGAATATCAAAAGAGAGGTTTGCCCCATTGCCACATGTTAATCATTATGCAACAAGATTCAAAAATTCATTCGCCGTTCATTGTCGATCGGTTGATTCGTGCCGACATTCCTGATCCAGTAAGCGAATCTCAATTGCACGAAGCCGTCGTAACGCACATGATCCATCGTGAATGTTTTCTTGATAAACCAAGTCGTCATTGTGCGCGCAATGGCGTTTGTCGGTTTGGTTATCCGAAAGAATTTCGTGACACAACAGCATTAGTGGCAAACAAAACCTATGCTTTATATCGACGACCCAATAATGGAAGAGTTTGTGAAAGATTTGGCGATGTGTACGATAACAGAAATGTGGTGCCATATAGCCCATATTTACTTAAAAAATATAATGCTCATATCAATGTTGAAAAATGCTTCAGTATTCACGCTACTAAATATTTATATGCCTATATTCACAAAGGACATGATTGTGCAACGGTTGGGTTTCAAAAAGGCGAACAAATTGTAGATGGCAATATTGTTTGGAACGAAATAACTGACTATTTGAATTGCCGATACGTTAGTGCGTACGAAGCCGCTTGGCGATTATTTGAATTTCCAATGAAATATTTGAGTTCTTCGGTAAACCTTTTGCATATTCACGAAGAAAACCGTGAACCGGTCCTGTTTGAATTGGACGATTTAGCCAACGTAAGGCAAAAGTCTACTCTTTTGGCGTACTTTCGATTAAACGAACGAAATCCCAGAGCTCGGCAATACGCATACAATGAAATTCCTACTTTTTTTGTGTTAAAAAAAGCAGCAGGAGATCTTGATTTTGAATGGCACGAAAGAAGACAAACAGGAAAACCGGTTGTTGGTCGAATTGCGGAAGTGCCCTCAACTGGCCGGTACCAAAATTTGTACTTTTTACGAATGCTTTTAATGCACAAAAAAGGGTCGACTTCGTTTGAAGATATTAAAACTGTTGACGGAATTGTATATCAAACGTTTCGAGATGCGTGTGTTGCACTTCATCTACTAGAAAATGATGACGAACATTTAATGAGTTTAAGAGAAGCGGCGGATATACACAATCCCCGTAGACTGACTTGGCTGTTTGCAATGCTCCTGCATTGGGCAACTCCCATAAATCCAATAAATTTATGGGAAGAATTCAAACCAAGAATGGCAGAAAATTATCTGCGTTCGTATAACGCGGATAGAGCGTATGCGCTTGTTTTGCTTGAAATAAACACAATTTTGGATCAGTTTGATGAAACAACGACATCTTTTGGGTTGCCTGAAGCTGAAACATTTGTCGCAAATCCTGTGTTTCCAATTGCCTTTGATTCGGCGACTCTAAATTTACTTCAAACTGAAATTTTTAATTCAGTTTTTGAAGCAATTGGCAACCAGGAAAATCCAAACCGTTTGTTTTTTGTTGATGGTCCGGGGGGAACTGGCAAATCCTATTTATTTAATTGTATAATATATAATGCATCCCAAATAAATGTAGCTGCACGTGCTATTGCATTTACCGGCATTGCGGCTACTCTGTTATTAGATGGATGTACGAGCCATCATCTCTTTGGTTTGCCCTTAGATGTTGGGGCTGATTCATGCAGCAACATTAAACGACAAAGCCGCAAAGCCGCATATTTGCGGTCTCTTAAATTAATTGTATGGGATGAAGCGTCTATGATTTCAAAACATATGTTAATGGTGGTCGACAACTTGCTTAAAGACGTAATGCAAAACAACCTTCCATTTGGGGGAAAAGTTATCTTATTGGGTGGAGATTTTCGACAAACTTTGCCTATAGATGAGACAGGTAGTAGAGCTGCAACGTTAAGTTTATGTCTTAAATTCTCTCCTCTGTGGCCAATGTTCCAACAGAAACAATTAAATGAAAATTTAAGAACAGATGCCGATCAAACCGAATACAACAAATTTTTGTTGAAAATGGGTTCAGGGACGCATGAACGCGTTTTATCATTAATGCCATCAATGATTGATTTATCAACGATCCAAAATTTCAACGATACCACCATGTTGATCAATTTTGTGTTCGGAAAGAATTTGGAAAATTTTGTTGATCGTGCTATTTTAACACCATTAAACTCAGACGCTGACGCTATTAATGCCACCATCATCGAACGATTAGAAAATGTGAAAACCTACTATTCGGCGGATGTGCATATTAACGTCCCAGGAGATGAACTGGAAGTCACCGCAGACTATATCAATTCAGTGTGTCCACCTGGGTTTCCGCCACACGCTTTAAAACTTACTGCGGGCAGTATTGTTGTTTTATTGCGCAATTTAGATGTAGCGCGAGGTTTATGTAATGGTACAAGATTGCGAGTTCAACGTTTGTACAACAAAACAATTTGTGCAGAAGTGTTGGTTGGTCCCAGTAAAGGTTCCCTATTTCAAATTCCTCGAATTTCCCTTGAAGTCATACATCGTCATTTTCCTATTAAATTCCGTCGTACCCAATTTCCTATTAAACTAGCCTACTGCATGACCATCAACAAAGCACAGGGTCAAACACTGGAAAAAGTAGGTGTTTATTTGCCAAGCCCTGTTTTTTCTCATGGGCAATTGTACGTGGCATTTTCGCGGATTAAGCGTCAAGACAACATTGCGATTGTTGTTAGAGAAACTCCCGTCCAAGGAACTATGGGTCTAGGTACCAACAAGTTATTCACTCACAATGTTGTGTTTACTGAAATTATGTAAATTTATTTATTATTTTAATTTATTTATGACTATTGTTAATTTTTTATATATTTTTTGTTTTTGTTTTTTGTTATTTGTTGTTACTAATTTACATAACTTTGATTTTTTTTATCATTAATGTTTGTTGTTTTTTATTGTTTATGTTTTGTTGTTTATATTTTTTTTATTGTTGTCTTATATAGTTTATATAGTTTAGAAATTTATTTATATTGATTTTAATAAATAAGTTATGTTTTTAAAATTTACATATGGTTGTCAAATTTTTATTTCAGACACCATATCGGTTTTTAAATAAATTATTGAAACAATTTTTGGTTTTTTAAAATTTTTAACCCCATATCCTTTCATTCTATTTACTTTTCAGTAAATTTTTTCAGCTACATATTAACATTGTTCGTCAGTATACACAAACTACATTGTCGCATTTTGTTGAAGGTTTTAGCAGGTAAGTATAATATTCAATAGATGGTAACAAAAATAATATATTTTTAAATTTATTTTTATTTTCTAAATCTAACTGCTTTTAAAAATTAACATTGAAAGAAATAAATCTGATTCATAGTATTCAAGTTTTATGTCATGTCTTTTAACACAATTTTGTTTTTATATTAAAAATAAAGATGAGTTTGATTTGTTTATCATTAATTATTTAATTTTATAATTCAATAACTTTGTTTTTTCTATTACTCAAATAGAAATTATTAATAAATTAAATTTTAATATTAATAAGATTTTGTCAGGCTGAAAGATTGCGGTCAATGGCCATTTGGTTTGCCAATAAGGAATATTATTTTAATTATTATTATTAAGATTTTAACTCGACTAATTAAATAGTATTGCCCCACCGGGGTTTCCACCCCATCATCTCAAACTTTCGCTGGGATGTATGGTTGTTCTTCTACGCAATATGGATGTCGAAAACGCCCAATAAAATTTTGAGATTAATGATATAGGTAAGTTGTATCTCGCAAATATAATAATTATTTTAAAAGTTAGTTTAATTTAATTTAAAAATGGTTTCAGTTTGTGAATATTATTTCATAATATCAATTGGTCAATTTGCAAATTTCAATTCCTTTGAATTTGTTTAAATGCGGATTAGTGTAATTGCCCCTAAATACGAGGAAAGTATTATCGTATACTGAGTTAATGGGATAATGGCCACGACTCTTCCAAAATTTTCTTAATGGCCAGGTATATAACCAGTTGTTTCGAACTGTTATCGTTATATTACGAAAAATTTTCGGCTCGTTTACATCGTCTCCGCTCGCCTAATTTTACTCGTTAAATTTTATACAGTTCTGATTTTGTGATTACTCATTTTCCCACAACATGTCTCGTCGCATTATCAGCACGCAAACCATGAACGATTTTGTCGATTCAGTTGTAAGTAATTTTTTTAATATTATGTTTCTAACCGATTTGTAATATAAACTTTATATTTGACTTAAGGAAATTGTACGTTTTTATAAATGTTATTTAATAAAATTTTTGTTTGGTATACACAGCTTGATTCGACTATTCGACGAGCAGAACCAGCTCATCAACCACGCCGGACAAGGCGAGTAACGGAACCAGCCGTTCCAGTGCCCATTGACTTGGTTGACTCTGTTGTAAGTACGTTTTTAATAATAAAATAAACAGATTACTCTCGTTTTATTCAACTTAGTAATTTTTTAATATTGATGTGTTCATTTGTGTTTTATTATTAATTTAATTAACTACAAATTTTTTTTGTTTCATGCAGATTATTCAAGCCGGGCCAAGCCGAATTCGACGGGTCACCGAACCTGCCCCCAACGTAAAGATTGTTTCAGTAGATGATGTTGTAAGTACATTTCAAATTTAAAAAAAACACATATTGTAAAACGTATTGTATGTTTAATTTAAACAGGTTTATCCGCCGAAACAACGCAAGAAAAAACGCCGTTTTACTGAATCGGGTTTTGTAGTAGAAAATAAACCTGAACCAGAAAACCCGTCGCATCACGACAGGTGTTTGAATGACAAAAAACTACAGACAAAGCGCAAATCACAACAGGTTTGTCAGCGTTTTCAATGTTTTTATATTATAAAACTAATTTTTATTTTTGAACAGATTCAATATTTGAAGCAGATTTCTATTCAATTAAGAAGATTAGAAACTAAGATTGCTGCTATTGCAGAATTTAAACCAAGGCAGCCAACCCCGGAAACACCTGCGGAAGTTGCTTTGCCGTCTCCGGATCCACCGTTGTCTCCAGGCACATTAGATGCAATCAACTCAATGCTGGATTCTGAATAAAGACAACAATACTACTCACGTGTAACATACACGTAACACACATTATACAACAC
>JARJDT010005675.1:0-10263 GCA_030264655.1 Leptusa sp. GC000079
TCAAATTGATTTGAATTCCACATGTAAACGTAGTAAATGATTGACCACTGAGTTGTGTGGTGACCTGACCGGTTTTTACCTTATTTAAATCTTTAAGGATTTATACAGGGTGATTCAGACTGAGAGGCGAATAATAAAATGCCATACAATTCTAAACAGATATCAACAAAATTTTCCAAAATGAACCTTATATCCGAGATATTAAAGTTTAAGGTTTACCATTACATTTTCTAATCCGGTCCTAGTATTCTCATTTTTCTTACCAAGTGGGCTTTGCTCCCAAAAGTCCAAATTTGCAAATTTATTGACATATTTTGTTTGTTGATAATCGCCCCGATTTAGTAAGAGCAAATTTAATAACATATGATAAGAATGTTGTAATTTAAAAAATTGTTGCAATTTTCGCATACATAATTCAAGAGTTTGACATTTAAGTAACTTATCGTACTGAAAATAATGCAGTTCAGTAAAGAAATTTATAATGTTCATCAACTACAAGAACGACTAATATACAGGGTGAGTCATAACTCATGGTACAAACGGAAAACTATGGCGGGTCATATTTAGAACAAAAAGTTCCTTTGAAAAATGTCATATCTTCAATACCTTTCGAGATCTTCAAGTGTTAAATTTCATGTCTTCTGCTTATTGAAGGAGTAAAATTTAACACATAAGTGTGTGTTTTGAAATCATGCAATTTTATTTTATTTATTGCCGTGGTAATTTGTTTTCAAAACAATCAATTGATATCAATCCTAAATTAACTTAAATGTCAGATGTGTTTGTGAATTTTGCACAAAAGGATTGACAATTGATTTGGCATTACTACAATTAAAATAAGTGCGTTGTTATGAAAATAAATAAAGCTTTATAATTCCATAATACCCACTGTGTTAAATTTGAATTCATCAAAGAGCTGAAGAGATGAAATTTAACATTGGAATATCTCGAAAGCCATTAAAGATATGAAATTTTTTCAAAGGAACTTTTTGTTCTTAATATAGTTCCCAATAGCTGGTTTTCGTTTGTACCACGAGTTATGACTCACCCTGTATTATTCGGATTATCAGAACCAAAAAAATTAATAAAAAGGTAATAACTATAAATTAAAATCGCGACAATGGACGCGGATGAAACGACCAATCGTAACAAGTAACTTCTTTGAGTGAATAGTAAATAGCCGCCGCGTTTGAAAATAAATGTGTAACGAATAATAAGAGTGAAATGAAAGTTGCATCAAGTTGTATAGGATTGTTGGAAAGTAATTAGACATCGCTATTTGCACGTCTTTCGTGTCTCATGCGTAATACTCGCATAATTCCGAAAACAATTTTTAAATTAACTCCATACTTATCTAAATGATTACAGTTTTGGCTGTTTTGGTTTAGTTTAAATTTAGAGACGCAACCGCATCCACTTATGTAACTTCTATTAACCATTTAAATTTATATTTGTTGTTAAAGTTGTCAGTTGCCATCACGCAATAACTACTGACTAAAGTCAGAGACAAATCAGAAAACACAATGCGTAACTTAATCATGACAAATTTACAATTTACAATAGCAAAACAAAGTAATTTTTAATTTAAATTATAAACAAATTGGAATTTATGTAACGAATTTCTAATAATCAGCTAATTTTTTGCTTTCGAAATATTTTGACTTACATGCATTTTTAATTTTCATTGCGTTAATATTCGTCTTCGTCTTCGGTGGCGTCATCTCGGCATCAACAAACGTTGGTAGTTGATATGTTGATGATAAAATTAACATTCGATATTCCGCATTCAAAATCATAATAAGTATCTTAAGTTAACAGCTGTCATCAACATCATTACAAATAATTAAAGAATACGTTTGTTTTTCACTTATACTTGTAAGCAAGCATTAAGAAATGAAATAGAAACATTGCAATGAAACATAGAAACAAATAGAAAGTCAACCAATAATGAGTTAAGTAAAAGAGTTTCAAGTTGAACTGCGAACCAAAAATCGAACATCAACAATTAATCATTTCACACACCGAAAGTAATGCATTCGGCGGGCATTCTATTGAAATATTTAATTTAATTTAATTTATTCATGCCCTGTGAGCATTTCACTTACTTCCTAAAATCAATTATTTAGACATGGCGCACGAAAGTAGCGGCGTTGGCGCCAAATGAAAAAGATGATGTCATCCTCGTCTTCACTTCGCGGTATTTCCACTTTTATTTCTGCATAAGTAGGTAAAGTTTAACAATCAAACATTAGACATGTCTGAAATCATCAGTGAAATTGCAAATAAACTAAAACCAAATTAGAAATTGTAATAAGTATAGAAAAGGAACAGGAAGAAAGAATTGGTACACTTTACAACAACTGTCACTTTTGAAGACTTATTAGGTCGAGAATTTTACACTGTTGAAAGCGTTAATGATTGTGTTCCTAGACGTTCGGCTAAACTAAAATTAATTAAAAGAGCATTCAAAGAGCGCCTTGCGCATTAAAACTTGGAACAACTCATTTCCGTATGCAAAATTGCTCGCAGTTTATTACGCAATTGTTCCAGAGCAATACTAAAACTAAAATTCTTAACAAACAACAACAAACCGATGTGAAGAAGTAACGTTGTAAAATGTAATAAGGGAACGGAAAACATAAAAAATAAAAAGTAGTTTAATAACTTCTTAATGCATTTTCATGGAAACATTTAAGGTATTCAACTTTATTAACATATTCACTTTTCAGCTCTAGTGACAAAAGTGGATAAGTTAATGAAGTTGCTTATATGCGTTCAAAATTTTTATTAAAACTAAATTTAATTTTTGAAGGAAAAATAATGTTTAAAAAATGATTATGTAAACTTAGATCTCAACAAATTCCCTAAATAAAACACAAAATCAATTTTTCAGATGTGGAGGATCATTGGTAAGCCGCCGTCATGTCGTCACAGCAGGTCATTGCGTTGCACGTGCAACACCCCGACAAGTTCACGTAACGCTCGGCGATTACGTCATAAACAGCGCTGTTGAACCACTACCAGCATACACGTTTGGAGTATCTCAAATACAAGTAAACCCCCGATCACTTTCCATCATTTTCCAGGAT
Source organism: Leptusa sp. GC000079 (assembly GCA_030264655.1). Classification (NCBI taxonomy): domain Eukaryota; kingdom Metazoa; phylum Arthropoda; class Insecta; order Coleoptera; family Staphylinidae; genus Leptusa; species Leptusa sp. GC000079. The sequence continues at coordinate 3,090 of JARJDT010005675.1, forward strand.
GAAAGTTTAAGTGAAAATCGTTTTCCAGGTGCATCCATTTTTCAAGTTCACCCCCCAGGCAGACCGCTTCGATGTGGCAGTGCTGCGCCTGGATAGAACCGCACACCAACTACCTCACATTGCACCCATCTGCCTGCCACCGAAAGGCGAGAGCTTCCTGGGTGAGGTGGGAGTCGCCGCCGGCTGGGGCGCGCTATCCCCCGGCTCCCGCCTGCGGCCGCAAACACTGCAAGCTGTCCAAGTGCCCGTCATCGACAGCAGGCTATGCGAGCGATGGCATCGCTCCAAAGGCATCGGCGTCGTCATCTACGATGAGATGCTTTGTGCTGGATACAAGAATGGCGGGCGGGATAGTTGTCAGGGGGACTCGGGTGGGCCGCTGATGTTGCAGAAGCAAGCACGGTGGTACCTCATCGGGATCGTTTCGGCGGGTTATTCCTGTGCGCAGCCAGGACAACCGGGTATTTATCATCGGGTCGCGCAGACTGTCGACTGGATCACGCGCATGATAGGCTCATAGCATAGATATTTATTACATCAATTTAAATTATCAAAAACAAATTTACAAGCAGAAAGACAAAAATCCTGGACCTGCATTATAAGATCATCCTAACTAAGTCTGTTACTTTGATAATTAGTCATAAGTTTTATTTATCTTTCGCTGTGTTTTCTGACGTCTTATTTGTTTATTGACTTTTTTCTTTTTTTTGAGATACCAGTGCCCAGTGCAACTTCCGGTGTCCATGATGTTTTATGATATGAATGTTGTTAATGTACATAAATTCTTAGGAAGATGTGTGATTCTCAAAATGCAGTTGTTACAAAACTTTTGACTTTTAGTTAGGTTTTTACAATCTATTTATATCTTTTATTATGTGCAAATGTTCTAGTTTTATAAGAATAAATTATTTTAGACAACGATTTTCCTCTGTCCCTCTATGGAAACCATAATCCATGGAAATAATATATTGTCACTCTACGGAAGATAACAACGTTTAATCCGTGAAACGCACAATAATTTCGCCAGCCTCGTGAATTAAAAATAAATAATTGTAGTGTAGTGACATCTTTGTCGAATTCTCACAATTAGATATTCAAATAATTAAATTTTAATTACTTAAGCCGGTATTTATGGTCGTGACTTGCGCAATTGCTTTATAAAGGCTGTTATATTTGTGTACTTAAGTGACATCTGTAGCCGGAAAATGTCAATGAAATTTTAAAACAAATCAAACTTCAAATACAACACAACCACAGGACATAACTATGAATGATAAATAAATAAATATGCAAATATTTATTTAAAATATTACCAATTGAATTTTCCACACTCAACTTCTGCATATTTTGTTTGTAAACAAGTTTGTAAAAAAATTAAAGTAATATTAGATTCAGGACGATAGTTTTCCATAGAGATAGGCCAATAGGTATATGTTTTTAAATTCAGAATATATATGCAACTTTATGAACATGGTTATGTTTTTGTCCCAAGTTATTTCAATTTAATACTAAAGATAGTTATAAAAGCGTTATGTGAATAATTATGCGTACGGTTATTATGGTCTATAAATATGGCGAATCGAACGCTAACGGCATTTAACTATCAAATTTAGAAGCAGATTAACAACAAGCTACTCTGGCTATATTGCTTTATTATAATAGGATGTTTATGCTCAGCAGTAAATTAACACAGCAATTAAACCGTTGCTGTTGCTGATGATTTTATTAACTTATAACGCATATAACTTTATTTTACTGTTTAGTTCATGCATTATCAATTCTAACATAATTAAACTTTAATTAAACACGACGCATAATTTAATTTGATTGGATTTAAAAAATTATATAATTGATGCAAACAAACACACATAGAGTGCGCGCGAGTAGTCCCTGATTGTTTGTAGTTTTTTGAAACAAACTTCTTATTCATAACTTAAATATTATATAAGTGTTAATAATCGGCATGCAGAACAAATCTGGGTCAATTTAGACTTATTCCGTTATTCCAGAAGTTAAAGATACCAAAATGCTTGCCAACCGGCGAAGTTATTAATGTTTTCAAGTGCGTGAAGAAGGAACAGCGGTTTAGTGACAAACAACGACGAAAAGTAATTTTTAAATTAAAATATAAATACAAATAGGGACATTGAAAGTAAAGGTCAATGTCCTAAAAATTGCTTTCTTGAAACAATTTAAAATTATAGTATAAACGCGAAGCAAACATTATAAACTTCTTTTGACGTTTTTGTCTTCGCATCAATAATCAACAATCCGCATCGCGTATTGTTCCATTAAATAAAACTCTTCCTGTGCTCGCGCATAGTGTAATTGAGAAAACCGCCATTAGACGTTTTGTGCCGCGTGCATAATTATACAAACCGACTAATGGCAAATGCTTGAAGAGTATACGCTTGGCCCACAAAAGCCATCACGTACCATAAACTGCCTGCCGCTTTATCTAGAATAATAAACCATCGCAATAAGACAAGACAAGAGTCAAGACGGTAGCGAGCAGCGGGAGTACCAACCGAGGAAGAGCTGAAGAGAACGCATTGGCATCGCTCGACACTCGGTGGCTGTCAGAGTTTGCGAGAGGAAGAAGAATTAAGCGCGCGCTCATCTTTGCATGTACACAAGTTGGCAAAGTGGATTAGCGAAGGCGAAGTGAAGATGAGCATTGTGTGTATCGCAAGTGTGCGACGATGAGAATCGCGATCCTTCTGATTGCAATTTGGTTCGCGTTTACTGATGCTTTCTTTTGGTACGGACATCATGGCAGACATAACTTTCCAACAAGGACAAATCGGCGCGAAACGCTCGAAGAACAAGTTCACCAACCAGTGAACTACGTCGACAATGACAATAACTATCAAAAACGCATCGCAGGCACAGGTATAACAAACAATTAACAATTCGAATTACTTATTGAAAAGTTCAAGAAATAAAACAATAAAATTGCGGAACGGTCATGTTGCGTGCCGTCTCATTTAGTGATTTTATTATAAGACTGAAATCCTTATAAAACTCTATAGGAAGAAGAAAGCGTAGTATTTCCAAACCGCTCATGCAAAACTCTTTTTTTAGGCCGAGTGCTCGTCACGATGTTGGGCTACCCGCAAAGATGCAAAGGACAACAACACGTGTGCACGTTAGCCGTCTCCTGCTGGCTAGCAGGCGGGACTAGTCAGGCAGGATGCGGAACTAATGCCTGGCTCGTCACTTGTTGTGTCATCACACATCCAAAAGAACCAAATGTGGTTTACTCGACTGAGTAAGTAACACTAATCAAAAAAGGAGCAGCCAGGATAATTCGTTCTTTTTACATTTTTAGGTCCAAACTAATCCCGCAAGTCCCACTGCAGAAACGCGTCGACGAAAAGTGCGGCTTATCAGCAGACCGCGTCCTAACAAAAAGGATAATAGGTGGGGATGAGGCGCGATTTGCCCAATTTCCATGGCAGGCACATTTAAAGATCCTATCATATCAATGCGGAGGAGTTTTAGGTACTTGTATTAATTATCCTTATTTTTATTTTTTTCTGAAATTAATTTAATTATGTAATGTTAGTTTCGAGGAAATACGTGGCAACAGCAGCGCATTGCATAATCCGCGCGAAGCTCAAGGACATTGCCGTGTATTTGGGCGAGCTGGACACGCAGGACACCGGCAAAGTGATTGAACTAGCACCGGCCGAGCTGCATCGCGTCAAGCGCAAAATCATCCATCCCGATTTCTTGTTCCGCACCACGCAGCCGGATCGTTACGATCTGGCGCTGTTGCAAATGGTGACGCCCGCAGGACATTCGTTTCATATCGCTCCGATTTGCCTGCCGACGCCTGGACTCCAGCTGCAAGGACGGCAGGCGGTCGTCGCCGGCTGGGGCAAAATTCAGCCGTCGAATTCGCTCACGGGCACGAACGTGTTGCGCAGCGCGCACGTCCCAATATTGAGTAATCACGTTTGCATTTTAAATCAATTGCGAAATTTATTCGGCTTTCTTATTATTATTAGGCAAAGAAAAATGTTATTCATGGCACACGAGCAAACAAATTAAAGTCGAACTGTTCGATGATATGCTTTGTGCTGGGCATGAGGATGGCAAACAGGATGCTTGCTTAGGCGACTCGGGCGGACCGTTGATTGTCCTTGAGAATGGCCGATGGATACTCGCTGGTATTACTAGCGCTGGCTTCGGATGCGGCGAATACCATCAACCGGGGATTTATCATTCCGTTGCGCTCACATCCGATTGGATCCGCCGCATTATCAGCAAAGAATTCGCATAGGAAACTACCTCATTTGTTACTGTTATTTATTTATTCGAAAGATGAAAGGTAGTTGTAGTGCGCGTGTTTATTAGTAGACAATTTGTGAAATTATTCAATGTAGATACAATTTATTAGATATATTATGCTGTGATAACAACAAAAAAACAATAAAAAAACTTGTTAAATTTTTAGTACTCTCGTAACAAATCGCTGCGAATTAAATATAAAATATTTATTATGTTGGAACTTTGATGGCTTTGGTTTTGGCTTTTGCTTTACTTACGATTTTTTTCGTTTGAAGAGTATTCGGTTTGATGTTTGTATCTCGAATGTGTGAGGTTTGCTCTGCGGCTGCGGTTCTTCGACTTGGACAGGTTAAGGTTAGAGCTTGATCATAAGAAGCATAGTGACATACTTTCACGTTAGTGTGTATAAGAAAGGTCTAAGTCATCATACGGAATGTCAGGAGAAAGCGCTAAAGCTACTAAAAACACTGATCTGAACAGAACAGAAAACGCATACATAAAGAACACAGTAAACACACTGCCTTCTTCTTCGTCTTCTTCTTCATATTTTCATACTTCATCGAGATCAACGAGTTAAGATACTCAACACTTTGTTACATTAGGTGCCTACTGCTATCTAGCAATCTGTCAGACCAGCTGAGCAAAACAATACACTTAAAACATAGAAATAAGAAAAGCAGTTAAACCGGAAGTAAGGTCTCAAATCTAGATACAGACCTGTAAAACTTATTATTACTCAAAATGTAAATTAAATACAACATCCTGTTTCCATTTATTTGCAGTTTATGTACGAAAATGTAATTTTTCGTTCTCGTTTCGCACAATGTTGAATGTTTTTCGGCAACTCTGTTTTGTAACGGACGTGAACAGAGCAATGGCAATGGTGAAAGTGATTTCAATATTCTTGCTCTTTTTGGACAAACAAGAATTTATGAAACTTCAACCCACTCAACGCTGTGTTGAAAAACAGAACTTAATTACAAAAAATCAACATTTCTTGTTTTTCCAACCAGTCGCAATTAAAATAACACATGAGCGGAATTTGAACACAACTCACCAACACACCGAAGACATGATGAAATTCGGAATTCCAATGATACATTAAATTTCTTTATTTCTTGTTCTAGTATTTACAGCGTGTTCCCAGATTATTTTTTTCCAATTTGTTTGATTTTCAACACACTCTGTATAATTGTAAGTAGAGCACAATAAAACTATTGTTTTATTTATTGAAAATGTACTTTGACAAATTGCAATTTACAATTTTATTGTCACAAAAAGAGTACAAGAGATGGAAATTTCCAAAATTGTATAACTGTCATTGAAGTAACAATCAGGTGTGATGGCAATCGTGTTTCGCTAAAAGGTAAAAGTCTATTACTTTCGACGCTATAGTTGCTGGCAACTTGAATGATGTATTCATGCACAAGACTTGATTTCTTATGAGTAAGTACAGCGAATGAGTTGTTGCATGCTCTGTACATTCGGTCAGTTCGGTCCGCGAGCATCAGTCGACCAAATCGAAATCAATTGATTTATTCCTAACGAAATCGAAAGAAAGAGTAGCAGCAGCGGAGCAATAAAAAAATGATTGAGCCGATGAGATTATTATAAATTTCTCCATCGTTGAGTTGGTGCTGGTGTGTGCCTGTCGACTACATCGGGACCAGCATCACATCGTAAGCACGACAAACGACGTTTTTACTCTTAGTTGCCTGATGGCCATTCAGCCGACCATCAAGAACTAAGTAGCCGTGCGCGCACTTGTTCCATGTACCGAAAATCGAAGAACACCCAGCGCAATGTCTTCTTAATCCGCGAAACGCAACCAATGACCAACGAAATACATTGTGTTAATTGGCGTGTCGCATCGTTAGTGAAAACTGAAAACTCGTCACTTATTATCGCCGTGTTGTCCATCACGCTCTAGTTGCGATTTGAAAATGCAATTTAATTGTACGAGACAATTAGTGCCGTCGCTGCTGATACAAGTGTGTTTCGTCTTCATCGTCTTGCTCTTTTCTGCTGAATGTACCGAGAACGATATCAAAGGTAAATTACAACTAGATCTAATAATTCGTTAAATGTTTGATAATTAAAACATCAACAACGCAACACTGCATGGGTGACAACAATAGCGATTGTAGAAAGCGAATCTCTTGGATTATTGCTAATTGCCATATTTCAGAAATGCTTAATTAATAATAGTTTGCTAATTAAACTAATTACTAAACAAATAAATGAACGAAATCTATTTTGTTTGATATTTGGAAATTTTATGTCTTATTGTTTAAACTTCAATTGTGTGCTTTTTGAGTCCGGTCCTGTGCGAGTTTATGAACCAGATGAAATTTATGATAAGTAACGATCTCATTGCGGCCGTTGTAAAGTAAAACTAAAACTCTATATCGACGAAGGAGAAAGTAATTTAAATTCAGGCGAGATTTATTCACATTATTCACATTCAAGTTAGAGGTCAAGGTGGATTAGTATTGTCGTGGTGTAAGAGTCGAAAGAAAAACAGGTTGAATTTGAGTTGTTTTCAAGAAACTTTTAAGGCAACTTCCTGCTGCACAAGCAGCAATGTAATAATGTAATAATTATAATTTTCTTTTCAGATACAGACGACTCGGATGAATTGTATTATCCACCGCCAAAGACACGATTCTTCGATGAACTTGGCCGTAAGTGTTTGAAATTTTCGCAGTTTGCGGTCTATTTCCCTTTGCGCCGATTTTGTCTCGCGCAATTTTATGTTATTAAATTGATGTCACCATCCAAGGTACTTCTTCACTCGCTTCTTTCCAGGTGGGTGGAAAGAAGCAATGACAAAAGGCAAACACAAAGCCGACTGTGAAATTAAATAACGCGCGCACAA
>JARJDT010005684.1:0-11367 GCA_030264655.1 Leptusa sp. GC000079
TGGCGATAAATATGGGAAAATGAATTTTCCTACTCCCATCTAGTAACACATGCATAAAGCACTAAAAACTGTGCCGTAAATGCGATATTACACACGGGTTTGTTGATTTTGATCGTTGCCATGGCAACCAGCTATTACCGCACTGGTTTGTTGATTTCGCCATGGCAACCGTAAAAGGGCGCCAAGCGTCAAGCGAGTTTCTCAACAAAAATATAACCGAAATAGAATTAAACGACGTAAAGCGACAAGATTTCTTGAAAATCAAATTTGAAATAAATCCCATTTTAAAATTGTCGTTTAAAAAGTATCGGACATCATGTGAGTTGTAAAGGCAAATTAACTTTTTCGCTTCGTGTGTAATGGCCTCTTTACAACTCGTGTTATGTAATATACAACAACATAAACAACCTAACTTAAACAATTGGTTCAATTGGAAATAAAAAAGTATTATATTTCTCTGTAAAAAACCAATTAATCGCCGTTGGACGGTCCCAAAAAATAGCACTGCACCATTTAATTATACCGATCGTGAATTCATTTTAACCCAAAAATCGAACAAATCGTATCTAAAGTTGTAAATATTAACATGAAGCACCTAACATTGCCTACAGTGAAGTGTTAGTGAAAGACACGAACAGTAATTAGCGATACGTGCTAGGTGCTATGTCTAGTTAATCAATCATAAAGCTATATGAATGTCGAAGCAATAAATATTTTTCAAATAAACAGAATTTTAAAAAGCAGAAAAATATAACTTTCTTGTCTTGTACGCGTTAATCTAGCGAAGGTTGCAATTTCGTTGGGTATATCTTTGAAACAAAATCGCATTTTCATTTTGATTCAAAGAAATCTCAGCGCAAATCTGCAAATAGAAATAGTAAATTGCATAGATTAAGTACAAGTCGTTACAAATGTGTTCATTAACAACAAAGCGGTCCAATTACGAACGATCGGCTAGAATAACTAGCCATTTCAACAAACAACCTAACGCCGTGGAGCATTAGCCATCGCCATCATCCACACACGGCTGGCCAAACTAACTAACACTGCGCTGCGTATATTTACAACGACAACTTCTCATCGTTTTCTTTATGCCTCTTTGGCCTGAAGTTAACTACTACATCGATGCGATACTTACGATTAGTATTGTGTTTCTCAACAAAATGAGTTTATAATTACTAGTTATTAGTTACTGCAAGAGCCATTTCCAAGAGTGTTATACTCACTCATACATTACATACACCTATATCGACCAGCCAACATATGAGTTCACATCGTGTATTCGTAATTCGTTCTTTTTATGACTTCCACTTAGAAATGCGCTTATAGGTTGGCTGGAAATCATTCTTTGCTCTTGTTCGAAACTTTATTTTTGTGTTTTATGACTTCACTTGTTTGCATCTTTGCTTATAAGTACTTAGGGTATTCATCGTCATTGTTCAATGAAGAAATACAGTTTATCTTGAAAATAGATTCGCTTCGTCACGACATTACTCGAATATCTACATATAATGTTATACTATTGTTGATTGTTTTAAATATGAAAGTTGGGTTGCATAACTTTCAAAATAGAACTTTTTTAATAACTGAAGCAATTTGATTGTGTTGTGGAACACTTTGTGTAGAAAAAAATATATTTTGTTTTGCATTCTTTTGAAGTAAAGGAAATGTGTTGGACTCACGCACAATTTGCATTTGGAATAATGGCTCGGAATGTTAATGACAGGCGCGAGCGAACGCAAAGAAAGTCACGTTTATATACAAACTGCCACCGATTCGCCATCAAAGAAACAACAACACTTCACAACTTCAAAGAAAATCAATTCGCTGTCGCTCTAAATTGTTTTTATTTTAACATTTAACCCATTTGTTGATTATGCTGTAATCACCAAACTAATTATTTGTGTTCCATGCGCTTTGACGTCGCAGTAGTTTGGTATTGTCGTGTTCGAATTTCTATACTCGTACAGAGACATTTGCCAAACCCACGGTTTAAGCTAAACTGGGTTTAACTATTGATTTTATTAAATAGATGCCAAATCAACAATTAAAATCGCAACCTATTTTATAAAATCAATAGTTAAATCTATAGTTTAGGTTAAACCGTGGTTTTGGTTTTAGCAAATGTTTCTGAATACGCCTGATAGTCTATAATTTTATAATATCCCAACACATAACATAAACCTATTAGATGCGCAGGATGGAGGATGCATTAATACCCTCATTCCTCGTTTCTTTATGCCTACATCATAATAACGCACTTTTTATTATCCGCCATGCAGGGCAACATCCTCCGTCCCCACAACAAACTCACAAAATGCCGCTTTGTGGGGTCGCAAGTTTATTCAATATTCAATGAACATCGAGATTATTACTTTATATACCGCCTCCCTCCGCACTTTCACACTTTGTTGTCTGTTGTGCGTTGTTCCGCAACATCATCTTATCGTGTAATTGTCACCATGTGGATTTTATCCTAACGAGGGTGACATTTTTCTCTTGGGGAAAGAATAAATTAGTTTTATTTTACTCAATAAGTCTAGAGTTGCATCTTGTCAAGAATTCTTGTCAAGAATTGGACTTCTTGTCTCGTCTTGAAATATCGAGACAAGAAATTTAAGTTTCTTGAATTTGTTATTTATTTTCTTATATTTCTTGAAATTTCTCGATATTTCATGTTTTTCTTGATATTTCTTGATTATTCTTGATATTTTTATATACCGACTTTTGTCTTGATCTGGTCTCGAATTTTTCGAAATCAAGACAAGAATTCTTGAAAAATCAAGAACGAGATGCAACTCCATCAATAACACTTTTGATACTGCTGAATAGAAATTATTGCAAGTATTGAGTATTATTGTTTTGATTTCTTGGTTGCATATATTAAGTATAAGTTGCAAGTTACAAGTTTATTTACTTCTTGAATATTCAATTCGACTGAATAATTGGAATAATGATAAATTTTACATTGAGTAATTTTTGAATGAATCTAATTTGCATTTCGTTCGTTCCTTCTTCATATAATAACTAGAAGTTATCGTCATTATACGTTATATTTAAATTAAATATAGGCAAGTAACATACAAATTCAAAATCATGCCAAAGGTAAATTAAGTTTTTCAACTATGATGGTATAGTTAATTCGAGTCTATTCGTTTCAGTCCTGCGCATATTTAGTAAATTACTGTTTAACATTTGAATATTTTTTGAGTTAGTGCGCGCGGCAGTTTGTTGCTTTTATCATGATCGTCTACATGATTATTATTTCAATCATCATTGTAATCGTTTATTGCTAATTTGTTTTGCTTTTCTATTATATTCTCTAATATAACGATACGCTATGCTGATATACGACAGACAGTCGTCGAGGGAATATTTTGTTTGTGCTTTCAATTACGTTGTGTTTGCTTAAAAAGCTTTTCATTTCGTAAATGTATTCCGTTTTCAACATTGACAATCGAATAAATGCCCGACTAAAAACATAGAAATCATAATTGCACGATTATTCAATCATATTCCTAAATACATGTCAAGATTTTATAGGTATATAAATTATACATTAAACAAGTTGAAAAGAACGGAATAATCAAATATTTGAAATTTTGAAACAACAGAAGTACTTCTTAAGTATGCGTTCAAAGCATGGAGGCAAATTAAAATAAATTAAATATAATTAACTTCTTTAAACTTGCAAGACGCACGAGACATGCAAATATATTTAAGTAATTTAATATTTTATAAATTCCATGTGCGGCTTCAAATGTGCTTAACTCAAAAAATACTCAAATACTAAAATTTAAATTAAATGAAATTTTATTGTTGATAGTAAATGTTTTCAATAAGATTTCAAGTTTGCCTTCTGAAGTTTTAATTAACGAAACTGTAAATCGAAATCGCATAAATACTTTGATGAGCGCCCAAAGGTAGAATTTTAATGATTACATTTGATGTTGGATTATAAATTTTAATAATGTTAAAACGTTAAAAACAATTTTTAATTACATTGTCATCAAATTACATTCAAGTCTGCGATATTCATTCGAATAAAAACGTTAATGATCTGCTGAAGATGTTACACTGCATAAATAAACAAATTCCTTGGAGTTTTATATATTATTAATTTATTAAGAATATTTTCTTTTCGTTTGGTAATTGGTATGTATATTACGAAGACGTCATGTTGGGTGTTCAGATGATGTTGCTGATGGTAAGGAAACAAGATTGGCATTATAAATATGTTCTCTGAGTTGTGAATGATCTGTCAGTGGGATATAATTACATATGAAAATAGCTCGTGCGCTTATCATTTCTCCAACACTCCAACTCAAGACCATTAATTGAAAAATTTTAAATTATTTACATGTAAATGAAGGCATTAGAACTTCCCGAAAAACTTCATACTATCATATTATAATAGAAAGAGAATTGACTTGAAACTTTGGAATTATATTCTGAAAAATACCTCAGCGATAAGTAATTTAGTTTTCGTGCCCAAAAAAAACATGATGGAAAAACACGAAACTAATTTTCAAACCATATGTTTGGGATGCACTGATGTAGCCGGCGGTGATTATCGTAGATATTGGGTCTCTGATGGTCTTCAGTCTTCATCAAGAAAAAACTGCTTTGACCAGCTGGCCAGGACATGCTGACCATTCGTAACTTATGTCCACCTGACTGTACTGATTGGGCGACAGGAAATTGAGACTCCGCCTGAACTTCCACTTGGAAAGCCCAACAATAAGAAGAACTGAAGAAATATTGTTTTTTTCCTTGCTATACATCTTCATATACATATGAAGAGCTCTCGAGGATTCAAGATTGATTTACATAAGCAATTTCAAGTGCTCACTGCTCACATAATCACATAAAATTATATGAAAATAGGTTTTGAAAATTTCAGTACAACCTTGAAGTTTTAATGCATTATTTTTTATGAATTTATACTATCTTAATTAACTTCCATAACTCAATTTTCTACGCAACGATAGAATTACGCATCGAGATAATGAAGCCGACGCGGCGTAAACGTAATTAATGCGTAATTAACATAATAATCTAATTTGTCTTCTTTTATCGTGTTTCTTGTTCTTTTAAACTACGTAACAATAAGTAACAACTGCGGATTGCAATGCTTGCATGGCGTGGACGACTTTCATTCGAGTCTCGCGTTTTATGAGCTTTTCGACCACAATCACAATATAATAACAAGAAACATGCACTTAGACAACTTGCGTGACTATTTTCGGCAACTGGAAGCCTTACAACAATTTTCTTTCAGAAAATTTCAAAACAATTCCATTTTTCGCCTTTAACCTCGATGGAAAGTACTACAGTAATAATGACCCAAAAGAAGGGTGGATAATTCTGCTTTCAGCCCGAGGGCGTTACTGACGTTTACTCTTCCAGTTAATAGATGGCGCCCTGAACAAAATTGGTTTAAAATGAGCAAAACTTGGGCATATGTTATTTACAATTCAATTCAATTAATAATTTTTAGTAAATATTTTCATATTTATTGGACATTTTTCCTAATTAAATTGATTACCTATAGAAATTAAATTTCAAATATTTTAATATCTACCAAGAACCTACATCAACAATGAACATCAACTTTAATCTAACTTATAAACAAGTTCGGTTCAGTTCAAACGAAATTCAAAGCCACATTCTAAATGCATAAATTGTTATCAATTTCAAACTCAATAAATTATTATTTTTAACATTCTTCAGTCTTCAGTTATTTTGCTAAATCAATATTAAATAAGGAGAGTAATTAATATTTTTAATTATAGGGTAGATAGGCGAAAAAGTATTATGTATCTCACGGGTTGAATGTTGATTTTCACCTTTCTGCCCTGGATTCACAATAAACTATCCATTTAAATCCATAGAAATGATATATATTAATATGTATAAGAAGTTGCGTGTATTTGGGCTACAGATAAATATTGATTATTAAAGATAAGAAAACATGAAAATCGTTTTATTGCGCTTAATTAAATTGATAATAAAACCAGATCAACCTTTAAAGAAATTTGTGAGCAAATTAAAAGTTTAATAAACGTCAATTGCAGCTTTCCACAGCGAATTTATGTTTATAAATTTGAGTAAACCTCATTTTATAATTTCTTGAAAACTTGGCCGCATACATATTGAGCTTAATTACATTTTAAGCGATATTAATAATTTTTAATTATATAATTTATGACCAATATCGTTTTACGCATTTTTTATCGCAATTATTTATTGCTTATTGACTTACCCTGTACAATACATTATATTTTTATTATTACAGTTTCATAAATGTATAACTGAAATGAAATATTGCCCGATAGTTTAATTGCTCAAATACAATGGCAATAAACAGCTAATTCCAACATGTGTATTTTAATGCTTCATTATCAAACAAACAAATAAATCATTCCGTTATCATGAACATTATTTCTCATTCTCCGCCGACGTCGAATGTCGATGTTTTAAAGTATTCCATAACCGTTTTATTTTTTTGTTCTTGCAGCGCCGATAAATAACGCTACAAATTATTGATGAATCTACAGAGTGTTTTTCAATTCAATTCTAACAATATTTCTTAATTAAGTTAATTAACTTTGAAAAATAAACGTAAAATTAATTAACCAATTTTTTTACACCATAGCTATCTCTATTATAAAAGCTATAAGTTCGTAGTACCTTCAAAAGGATGTATTATCATCATCGTCACTACACTCACGACGATTACTTATTATTAAAAGGCTTTCTAGTGTGAAAAAAAGCACGTCGCTCGTTTTCACAACCGGTAATTACCACACCTTTGCTTATAATAATCGAACAAATGCGTTTTCAGCCTTCCTTCAACCATCACGTTGTTTTCAGTGAATGCGCTTCCAGTTGCATATATCGTCGATGACTGATGCTAACTTTTTGTGAAATTCAATTACGAATTACAGCAATGCAAGAAGCAACAATCTCAATAATACAATAATAAATTGGACAAAATAATTGAAGTCAACAAGCCTAGTAAAAACTATAACTAAACACAGTAATAAGTGACATGCCATGATGTGCGACGCCGGACAACGACAGTCGACAACCAAATGAACAAAACAGAAAACTCATAATACGTTTCGGTCGTAATGAAACGACACCAAACACCGACACAGGCAATTACTCTTGGCGATCAAATTAATGATCGTTGACACCCCCGAAAACACGCTCGTCATTTAAAAAAAACGTCACAAAACAAAACGCAGAATCAAACAATTGCTGTCATTTACTAATGTAGTTCAAATGCGATTAATTGCTAATTAACTTAAAAAAAATTCGAATTTCACATGATTTGTGACACCCTGTATGTCACTAATGTAAAACCTACACAAGGGTTTGGTGTTTTGTTGAGCAAATGACGGAACCGGTATTTCGATTCAGATGTTGATGCAGCAAGTGCATACCCTGTAATTATACCAAACCAGCAACTTCGTTCGTTGATTGGAACATTGAAGATCGAGAAAGGAGTTGCCGCTCGTCGCCATCAAGTTTCTTCATGTAATTTCCTGTTTTTAAAATTACTAAAATGTTTATCAACTAAACCAAACTAAACTTATAAAGGCAACTTGTTCATTGTTCAATTTACACTTTTCTATAATAGTCATTAATAGTTTATATTTTTCTTGTCAAACTAAGTACACTTAAAAAGTCTTTAGCTTTAAGCAATAAAATGATATTGTAAATTTAAATTTAAATTTATACACTTGACTTGAAATGCACTTAATAGATCTCCACTTATCGTGTGCTAACTATGTAAATGTCTTCTATCATGAAATAAAATTCTTTATAACAAAACGTATTAGATTGATGGCACATCAAAGAATTGCTAAAGACTCACGAATGAAGTATGAGTTTAATTAACTTGTTTTAATGCGCTTGCTCTCACCTTTATCTAATATGTAAATTCATTAAAATTGCAAATTGCGTATTGACTCGCCGCGTTCCAACTTCCAACTATAAATAACAAATTTATGCTAAGTTATTATGCTTGAATTGTGCTAATTTAAAAATGTAAATTAGCAAAACAACCAAAATAAAAGTTGCTTAACATTTCAATTCAATCATTTTCGCAGTGTAAAATGCGTTCTGACATGTTAATAAAGCTTCTATTCAAAATTTAAATGAAGTACAGCCAAAAACGTTCAGGGCCATTTTTTAAAATTTTCTTATTTTTCGTTAATTAAAGATTAAAGATTACATGTTTAGTAAAAGTGGATGGATCTCAATTTCTAACGATAATTATTCGGAAATTAAGTCAGCTGCATGCATTAGAAATGTCGGCCAACCCTAAGCTGAACTTGAAACCGCACTATAAACATGGCTGGCATGGTCAAATCGAAATCTTTATAACAGTAACACAGTCGTCTACACACATTATTCAATTTTGATGTGCGTTGATAATTTACCACGAGGGTTCGCAACCAGTATGAGGGGTTGATATACAATTTCAACTCCACCTTTTCTATTTCCAAATTAACCTGCCGACCATATAATTAAAGAATAAGACCGACTAAAAATGGAAGTGGTACGTTTTTTATGAAATTTAATGGACGTCGCTTTCCAACTAAAATGTATTAAGTATTAGATGGCATATCAGTTAATTTTTTGTTTAAAATATTGGAGATTTGTCATTTTCGTTGTTAGTTGTCCGATGAGATGCGCTTTAATGATGATTAGTTCTTCGGAACCACACGCTGGCAATTCGTTCAGTGTGGGCACGTTTTCATAACCTCTAACCAATGGTAATCCGTATCCGTCGGAATATTTCTTCCAAACACATGCACCGCATAATAAGCTCGGCTGTAAGTGTGATCGAAGATGCAATGCGGAGAAGAAGCTTAAGGCAGCAACACTGCAGCATCGCCGAGGAATAAAGAACGGCGGTCTGCGCTTTCAACTTGGGTGGTCTGCAGTTTTGTTTTATACTTGTTTTTAACTGCCTCACAATAAAATGCCTCCTTTTATAAATCCCCGTCCCGTGTTGCCGCGCCGCGCCGAATTAAGCGAAGCGGCGGTCGTGGATACCTCTTAAGAACGATGCACCAAAGAAGAAGACAAACTAATTGATCGCCGAAAGAAGCGCTCGGCTTTGCTTCATCGGCCAACACATTCACTCTCTTCCCTCGTCCCGTGAACGAAGACAGCATCTTCTCGTTTCCACGCACATGCTCTGCCCCGAATCCAATTATCTGTTATATTCAACTTCACTATAACTTTATAATGCAAGAGTGGCAAGAGAAGAGAAATTTCATCTTCGTTTTTGTATGTACTTACCAGCCATTAAAAAATAAAATTTAACAGAAAAAGTGTGTTTGGGTTATTCGAAAATAGATGGCTGGATCAATACCAAGTTGAAGCTTTTAAATCCACGATTTCAACTTTCAACATTGAATTAATTAATTGTTGTCAATCAGGATTGCGTTTTGTGCTGGCACGCATGGTAATTATAATAATTAAGTCGAATTAATTAAATGTTGAAAGTACTTGTGCGTGATGCAAGTTTGCGACTGTTAATTAATGTTAGTTATTGAGCTCTGTGCTTCCGAATAATCAATACAATCACGATCAACTGAGTATAACAAAGCAGGTATTAAGTAAGTAGCCGGCGCGTTCAGATTGATTTCAAGTGCCTACTGAGAGTGTAGCAAGTGCTCGTTAATAACTAATTAATTAATCAAAGCGCCGACAATACACATAAACGTCAGCTGCAAACGCAATTTAAATTAGGCTTAAGAATGACAATCTCACAAGAAGATTTGTTTGGCGCTCTTGCCGTTGTTATCTTGTTAAGTCAATTACGAAAATATTAATAAATCAATTATAATTTAACTTTTAGAATATTGAATATTGTATTTTGATTAATTGAACTAAATGCGATCGCGTTGGTTCATTGCTTCGAGTTAATAAGTCACCATAGGTCAAAACGATATTTCACTTTAGTCTTCTATGAAAATTATGATGGCATCAATATTATACTGATATAATTCAAATTCTTTATTGATTTATTACTTTCGTTTTATTAATTTTCATTAAAATGTTAAAGTTTGAAAAATCTTTTATTAAGATAAAATTGAAAAAATGTGCAAAACTAAAACAGCTCGATTAAGAACAAAATGGATGTTGATGATGGTGAAGTTGGGCCAAAGGTCGGGAATGTACATCACGACTTGAAAATTAATACAACGGATTTAATATCTAGTCAAGTACAAGTACGTAATGGACTAATGGTTGATTAAGTGAAGATTACTCGAGCTGCACGCGCTTTATAAAGTGCTAGCCAACTGATGATGAGGATGCTCGATGCATAACGAGTTTGTTCAGACCTATAACGATTAAGACTAAGTAATAAATGAATTAGTTTGCATGTTTGCACATTGCAGATTGAATAGTGTCTGCAATATAATTGATAATTATAACTACAATTTCTGAATACTTATAGATGCAAATTAAATGTTGCTGTTAAAAATTCGATGTTAGATGGTGTATGATTTGCGGCCTTTGCGGGTGTGGGTGAGACGAGCAAATTGCATCCCAGCACAAATAAAACGTATTAGTGGCTGGTTAAACAACGTACACACGACGAATTTACATCATCGTATATTTTCATCCCGTATCTTTCATGGCGGAGTGTAAGTATATTACAAGATAAGGCACGATTCTACCATTAGAGAGATGACTGGCGGTTTCGCCGCAAAATGGCCCAACGAGTTTCCTACAATCCACTTACAATGCGCACAAAACTAAAGCGGACACTTTAAATGTTAGGTTAATGTTCCTAACCTAACCCACACGGATGGGAATTTTACTCGAATTATTCGGATATCCGAATTGCGAAAACCAAATATTCGAATAGAAATGCTTAAAAGCGATTAAAATACGACAATTGTTAACGGATATTCGGATATGTGTATTAAAGTAAGTATTCGAATTTTTGTAATTATTCGAAAATAATAGAATAAGTCCAAAATTCGAATACGGTCAGGGAGCAAATTTACAGTACCACTTGGGAGGTTAGGTTAATGTTAATTTCTAACCTAATCCAAGAAATTGCTGGGAATATTAGTCGAATAATTCGGATATCCGAAATGTAAAAAGTTATTCGAATAAATTGAAATAGTCTACGTGTTTGAATATTTAAAATTAGTTGAAAGTCAAAACAGAAATGCAGAAAAGCATTAAAAAACACGGAAATCACATAACAAGTGTGCGAAAAGAAATAAGCCCGCAGCGATTAAAATATGACAAATGTTAACGGATATTCCAATATTTGTAATTATCCGGGAATATAATAAGTTGAAATTTCGATTACGGTCTAACAAC
>JARJDT010005689.1:0-10119 GCA_030264655.1 Leptusa sp. GC000079
TTTATTTTTTCGGGCCAAGAATTAGTTAAATCCGACACTGCGTAAACGCGTAAGTATGTCACGCAGTGCGAGTCGATTCGAGGACGAAAGGAGGGTTTCTAATTAAACAAAACAACATGTACAGTAGCACGTTTATTAAACATCCCCATAACAATTTAAATTAGATACTAAAATGTAGTACATCTTAATAAAATCTCGAATTAATTACATTATAATATGAGAACATCAAGCGGTATAATAAGAACGTCGGGGCGTTCTAAGGGTCCAATTCATGATAACCTGGAGCTTAATTTATGATTATGGTTTTATGAAAATGAAGTCACAATCATTAAACTGGGGTAACCAAATTCATTAAAGGATTCCAGGACAATGAAAAATCTTCGCCAGGTAACAAACGTTAAACCTCAATACATGCCGCGATAATAATTGAAAATCTTTGATATTGTGTAATATCAGTTAATACTTTGATTATGGTCAGTAACAAAAACAAATCTCTCGTCGCGCTCGCGTGCATCCAAGTAGAAGTTCGTAAATTAGTTTTCGAGATATATTAATTAACAACTTTACACAAATGACAAAGTTTAATCAATGTGTTTATACAGCAAGATGCTATTGGTTTAGACGGCAACGCTTGAAATTATTTCGTGAAACTCGTTCAATATACGGAACATCATGTTTCAACACAATTGCGTAAGATATTCGAAGGCGCTAATTAAATATCAGCTTACTCACTGATTAAGAAAGTTTCGAACGTACCTGATAAACTTGTATTTCTAAAAGATTTGCAAAATCAAATGAAAGATCAGGAAAATGATGGTATTTGATAAACAAAGGGAAAACTTTGTCGATGCTTAAAACGCTCTTCGTCTTTGTTATAAGAGCAGGCTTTCTCAAATATCATTGAGCATGTCCCTTCCTTCCTTCCTTCGATTGCAAGCCGATATAATCTTGAACCCGCTTCTGGTTCTCTCTTGCGGTTTGTTTGGAGATTGAGCGCGCAACCCCTAAGGCTAATCTGACCGTCAAGTCCCGCAGAAAACCGCATCCCTTGCATCGTCAACGCTGTCTGTCCTTGCGTATTTAATCTCGGCACGTTTAAAGCGAATCAAGGAAGAAATGCCAAACGGTTTATTTTACAATAACATTATCGATTACATAAACGCATCAAATGCACTCCCACGGTGTTTAAAAACGCGAGACTAAAATAACAAGAAAATCCGTTACCTTGTTTGAATTAATTTATTTGGATTTAGCTGACTTTAAAGTTGAGACAAAGTTTACTAGGAAATTCCAATATGCAAATGCATGACGCAAGGTGGCGATTGCGGGTTGAATAGAGGTATTTGTAGGTAAAGTTGGATTTGATTGGAATTAAATCTTCAAGGAAAACAATACATTTAAGTACGATCAGTTTGTTGATTGCCTTATGTTTTCAGGACGCCCGTTAAACGAGATTTACGGCTATCCGGGCACCGAAACGTCAGATCGAAACACAGGTCAGGTGGTATAATTTACATGCAAATAAGATTAGCAGCATAGCAAGCAGCAACGTGCAAAAGCAACGAAGGAAAGGTTGCCATTGCACACCGAGCGCAAATTCCTGCCATAATGACTTTACGTCTTTTGATTTTTCCCCTTTGTTATTACGATGTCGACGTTACCTATACATACAGAGTGTTTCCAATACAACATCAAAAACAATTCGTCTTTGAAGTTTGAACGTCCTGTAAAAATATGAAAATCTTCAACAATTCGGCATCAGTGCCCGGCGAGTTCACAATGACACTGACAAATAGTCGTGTGACGACGACAATGCCTCCGGTTTCCTTTTCTCAGAGAAACGAATATAAAAGATGTAAAAATCTGGAAAAGTAAAATAAAGAGAACGCAAAGCAAAAAAAAAGAACGAACGTTTGTACCTATCCCATACTTACTTATATTTGTAGATATAGTAAATATTTCAACCAAACTCGCCTTGACAAGTTTATCTTGATATAAACAAAGTTTTCGACTTCCGGTACTGCTGCATAGTTAGAAGAACAAAAACCGTATTGATGTCATCAAACGACAAACTATTATTCTTGATGTTTTTTCCAAGGAAAAAAACGAGAATGTCCAAGCAAGAATTTCGGTTACTTTTCCTCTGATATGTCATCATACATCTTAAATATGCGGAAGCCATCAAACTGTCAAAAGTTTATTTAGATATGCAGATGTGGGACAAGAACATGAAAGGATACGCCACGTCACCGAAAAAGCAGGACATGACGACAGAGGAAAAACCAAAAGGGACGAAAAATTCCACAGGCTAAAGGAATTCGGATGAAAGGACCAACCAACCTTTGGTACTTCCCATTTTTAGTAAATTAGCTTGTTATTAATTAATTTTCTCAGATGTGCTTTCAAATTATTGCTTTGAAAGCACAACGTAGGCGAATAAAGCCTGAAATTATATAAATAAGGATGAAAATAAAGAAGTGCGTAACGTATGTGACTTTAAAGTGGCACATTTGTCCTTTATATTCTTCACTCTCCATTTTCTTTCATTCTATTGCTCTTTTTGCCTATTACACGCTTACCGTTTTCCTCGCGGGCGCAAGCATGTATGCCACATATGCATATGAAGCAGGCAATGAAGATTGGAAGACTATTGCTGCCGAGGGGAATAAAGGAAGCGCGAAACGCGACGGCAGCAGCAAAAGAGCTATGGCTTCGTTTAAAAGTACAATATATGGAAGCAAAGAGGATACACTGCTATATATTTGTGCGCGGCGCGCTGGTGTAATCCTTCAAGCCCCTTCAGTGCACAATAAATAAAGAGGGCGCACGCACTAAACTTGGCATACAAGTGGATTAATTTAAATTAATTAGATAAGGGCTGAAACGGACTCTAATTAGGGTATTCTTATATGTGGCGTTTATAGTTCTCTCTCGAAAAGTTCGCATTTCATTTCCACCACATATTAACAGCGACGAGAAAATGTGTGACAAAGAAGTGTTTTAATTGGTGATCAAAATCCAACACATTCATACTCGGTGTTGCTGTTAAATAATATTTATATGTGTGGAGAAGAGAGAAGTGAAAAGCAATTGAAATTTTTGGCTGGAATGCGTGTTGCTTCGTTAGGGAAAATTGTTTCAACCACTTGTACATGGACATGCACGTGCAACGCAATCAAATCCGAAAGCGTTAAAGTTGGAAGTTTTTATTTAACACTTTCGACTTTTTTGCGTGATGTTTTAGCGGTCGCCAACGCGCCGAGCTTGAATTATTCATATTTTGCAAATGACTTTTAACGCCTTCCGTTCACCGTTCAACCGCAGTGATGAGCTCTATACAAACAAAAATTGTACAAAGAAGAAATGCTTCTGGCAAAAAGTAGACACCTAATTTAATTATATTGTTCATTTTCAACAAGTTTCAGACAAAAACTAAGTTTCGCACTTTTTGCACACAATTAATCCCTGATTTTCAGCAATATTCCGGCGTCGTTTTCTTACATTTGCATAATTAGTAATCGTCAATCGTCATTGCAATCTGTTTGCAACACGTAGGGAGCACAGTTTGTTGTTATTTGTTGATTTTACGTGCCTACCTAATAGGATTGATAATGCAATTTGCATCAACATGGAAGTCACGCGAATAAATATGTCTGTCAAGTTTGTTGTGCACATTTCACAAGCTAGAAACTGAATCAGGACTAGCAACCAACGACTAATATGTTGATAGACCTACTGTATACAAGGTGTTCCAATCATCCAATGTTGCTAATTCGATAAAGGGGAAAAATTCGAACAAGGATAATAGGAACATCCTGTGCGACTTATGGCATGAGACGCATGATAGTATGATGGCATAACATACATAACATAGTATACGCAACGCAATCCTGGTCTTCGCATCAGGATCAGGACATAGAATATTAGGTGTGCGATGTATGCATGTGAATATGGAATTCGTGCCATCGCACAGTTGGCGTTGGCGCGCAACGTTCTCCGGCAATAATTCGCGCGATGTGTACCATATTTCGACGTCAGGTGTAATGTTCTATGTGCATATAGACGTTTAGAGATTATAGATGCGTGCCTGAATTAATGCGCATTACGGCATTCGAATGCACACACATGCATGCAGGAGGCATACTTTCTACGAAATATAGGGTGATTCATAATTCGCTTTCAAAAATTTCATATCATAAATATTATTAGATTTAAATTTTTAACTAATTAAATTTTTACATTGAGCAAACTCCAATTACCAACCGAATATATCCAATAATTTGATTTTTTCATTTAAAATATTTGCAAAGAATAGTGTCACAATTTACTATTGTATGTACCGGTTAGCGAATGAATCACCCTGTATAACTACTAACATAACTGTGACATACAATGCTACTGTTATCCTGAAACCTGCTATCATCGTCACCGTCCCAATCAAAACTTTAAGCAACATTGACAGTCAAACAACAAATAGCGTAAACAAGCAACTAATAATTAGCATATGGCCATTGTTTAGAATTATAAAGAAATTCAAAAATTTGTTAAGCACATTGTAGAACACTACGTGCACGCACTAATTACTTCAATTACACCAAAATCAATGAGAGAGCATTGCCTGGTTTTATGCCCGTTCGTGCATGTGCGATAAATTAATCGATTAATAGCAATTTTAAAGTAGAATTGATTCGCTTCCTTTGTACTTTAAACAACAGAATTTCATAACACATGTTTGAGTTTGCACAATTCACGTTGCGAATATGTATATTATACATATTTATAAACCATATATCCAATATTATATTATTGATATCAATTCAATTAAAATTATAGTTATTACGTTATCTGTATCAGTGCTGGATAAGTGGATTAATCAATTTAATTTTAATTGATTGTTTGATTACGGAACTGATTTAGATTTTATTAAGAATTTAATTTTTGATTAAAAAGTTACATTAAAAAAATAGGTGTGTTGATGAAGAGCGAGTTAAAAATGTAAATGCCAATTAGTATTTGGTAGCTTTGCTTGTTTTGTTTTGCTTTTGCCTCTTTGTGGCGAATTAACGTTAACTCCAGCTAATCTGCGTGACAAGCGCTGACATTATTGATTTGGTTGCAGCATTTCCAGGATTGCAAAAATCAGGAGAGGACAAAATATATAGGCGGAATAATTCCAAACAATGTCAATATTATTACTTTACAAATATTGATTGAGTTTGTAAACATACTGTATATTATTCTATCCACTTTCCATAAAATCAGGAAATTCCCTCCAGTCAACAACTCGTACAATGGACGTGATGTGATAATGCAACTTTAAACACTTTACAACTTCGAGACACGGATGCCAGGCAGGGTAATACCCTTTGTCGACCAGCAAAACGGCATCGCACAAACCACCTAAACAGTACATTAATAAGCAATTAAAAGCGTCATAGCACGCCAAAACGGATAAATCAATATTGTACAAAATTGTTAATTAGATATTTACTGAATAACAGGAGGAATGGTGGTATAGCAATTTGTTTTTCTGCCTGCTGTCAATATCTGACGCAAATTAATGGGGTACAATCCTTCATTCTGCAATTAACATCAAAATCATAACGAATAGTACTCGATTTTATCGGTTTTATCTCATGAATATTTTATCATTTTACATTTCACCATTTCCAAGCATTATTTCAAGCCAAGAAGATGCGAGAATTCAGAATAATAAAAGAATTTTACAAATTAAAATTAATGTCCTTGTTCTAAGTACTCATTACTCATAAACTACATAAAGCAAGCAGTTAGCTTCATTAATTATGACTATTAGAATGCACGAATGAGTAGCAGTTTTACTATACGAATAAAACTGTGGCAGTCGTACATGAAATCTCGTTAAATCACACACAGTAAACTCTTCGCTAACAAGATAGAAAAGTTTTGCTAATCTAAAACTAGCCGACAAAAGGAAAGGGGGCAGCAGCGGGGGCGGTTGACTGAAGCGAGCCTTTCGGCTCGGCTCATTCTGCAAGAGCAGACCACATTGGTCTCGCAACTCGCCTGATTTTATTTACACCGATCACGTATCTCGTTTCAGATCATCTATTATGCCCGAACGTAATCCCGCAAGACTTATTGATACTATGTTTATGGTGCTCCGGCGAGTAACGGCCATCAGCGAGGACAACGCACGCCGCTAATAATGCCATCATTGCGCGTGTTATATTATTATTTTAAAAACTTTTCTCATAATGTCATCCATGATTCTCGACTTGCGTACGTTTATTACATACTAACGATGTTGAGGCTGGTCTGACTTTGCTTGATAATAAAAATTATCAACAAAATCCAGACATTTTTGTTCTCTTTCTTTATGCTTGTTTTATATTTTGAAGAAATGTATTTGTATAGGAATAAGATGAGTTATGTTATTGACTTAAATAATATGATATTTTGTTGTTAAAGGAAATTACGAATGTATACGCGGATTTGCTAAGGCCTCTTGGGTCAAAGATTATTGGTATTTGGACCGAATGGGGAATAAAACCGGAATACTGAAAAAAACCAATATTATTTCCTTGGAGATAGGACTAGAAATCTTTTTCTTATACATTTATATCAAATACTGAAAATGAAAATCATGACAACAGATTGTTTACCAAGATTTTTTTTAGTGTTATTTAAAAATTATTTTTTCTTTCATATCTTTAAAAGGAAATTTTGTAACATCAGCAAAAGCTTTCTTAATTTTTCCGGTCTTAATTAAAATTTTAAAAACCCACATTGCATTTTCTTATAATCTGATTAAGCGGAAGCAAATGTTTCCATTCATTGAGCATGCGAAGCCAGCGATGCTCCTTGCATTAATTGCTTCAAACAACAACTACTGAACCTTTTTTACATCATATTATTTCTCTTAAAAAATGATAATGATCGCTAGATGATTTATGGGTGATAAAATCAATTTATTATTCATATCTTGAAGAAATAATTAACAAAAATAAGTACTTAATTTTTTAAAGAAAGAAAATAAAAGTTTCTTAGTTTTTGCAAAAAACAATTTTTAAACACTTATTAAACACAAACTGACCGAATCGACTCGCGAGGGAAATAGGAGCCATTCGCAACAATTTATTATGCGATTATCATAAAATTCACGATTTGTTTAATATGAATAAAATTTGCTTTTGTAGTTAATTCTAAATTAATTGAATAAATTTAAAAAATCTAATTTAATTTTTAATATGTACCTATTATTATTGATATTAATATACATTTTCAACAATCATAGAGTGGTATTATATTCTCTTAGTACATGGTATAATGTAATTATTCACAATTTTGGTACCAGAAATCAAAACATATTCCGGAAAACGTCAGCGAATAAATTACTTATTCTAAATTTCCTACTTCTTTCTTTATAGAGCAGCTATTGCATGTGTCATGAGAAGAAGAGTCGCAGATCATAGTTTAATGTTTGAAGAATATAAAAACTAATAGGTAATTAAATGAAACGATATAAAATATAAAGTATGGTCATAAAATCGTCACTATTGCAACTGAAACCGTCTCAAACATTTCGAACAGATCGAATAAGAAATTGTTGATTTAAAAGAAATAAAGTGCGTTTCTTGGCCCTTTTGAGGCAGGAAATAGCAGGCAATAAAACGAAATCTGGTCGCATTTCCTCGTGGGTCATTTAATACTAGCTGAGAATCTATTTCTTTGTTGTTAAAAATGATCCTTTAATCCAGTAAATCCTAAATACTGGATCTCAATCGCAATATAAATCCCCTATCAAGTCTAAATCCTTATCTCAATTTCCGAACGAAAGGAAATCTATAGGAAATTTTCATTCTGGACTCGTCCTCGCTACTGCCACCTCCACAGCCACCACCGCGCGTTCATTTCGTCCTGCTTCGTCCTGCTCTTGCAGCAACTTTGCGCATGTATGCTACCAACATTACACCCACGAAACCATAGAAGCATAGAACTGAACGAAATGGCGGCTGGCAGCTGATCCGCATCAAAACAAACAAACAATCGAGGGGAAATTTACAATTAAACTAATTTAAATCGTGTGTGTTTAATTTCCAATTAAGTGAAAATGACGTCACTTGCTGAATTAGACACTTCGTACATAAAATCAATAAGTGCGCTTCATTCAAGAGACCATTTGCAAGGCGGCAAACCAGCGCTGCAAGTACTGCTAGAAGAAGCTATCAAAGCAAAAACAGGCCATGAAAAGAGCCTAACTGCCTGCGTTCAGACCCTAATGAAACAATGTGGTCTCGAAACTATAAAAACAGACTTAAAACCACCCGAGACGAGTTCCGATAATGAGATCGACTTGGACTTGCTGCTCAAAGAAGACCTCGCCTGTGTCATATGTCAAGGTATGGATGTGGGTGCAAGAAACAGGCTGCTCGAGTGCTCCGATTGCCATGCCCTATACCATCAAGAATGTCACCAGCCATCGGTAACACAGCAGGAAGCTGATAGCGCTTGGGTGTGTACCACCTGCAAGGAGGCCAAAAAGGTGAGGAAGAGTCCGACACATTCGAACTCCTCCACATCGTCCCACACCTCAACAAAGCCCAAAAGCTCGTCGAATTCGCCGAGGCATTCAAGTGAGAGGAGTGAAAGAAGTGGCTACAAAGGGTCCTCAAGTTCAAGTTCAAAGTCTGCATCAAAGAGTTCATCAAGCAGCAAATCTAGCTCAAAGACTAGTTCTAAGCATGCTCCGGTTACCACTAGCAGTACTATTATCAGTGCTGATAAGAGAATTCAAAACATGAAGAAAAAGGCTGCTAGTAAATTGCATGAGAAAAAGAAATTACCTCGTTAACTTATTGTTGCAATAATTTTAACAATTAATTTATTTGTAAAATAAACAATAAATTTCCTTTTTGTGTTTTATTTGAATTGTCTCTCAAATATTTCCATTTTCAGGGTTTAATTAAGCAGAAAGCATTTATTTATAGTACTAGTAGAGGTAAGTATGCTATATGAATATGATTGAAAAGCTTCCTGCATGTGGTATTATGAGTTTCGTCGACATTCTGCTAGTCAAATTTGTAAAGCTTGACACATTTGCGTAAATTTTCACGTTTCTAGATGTACTTGGAGATTGCGTGCAGTACATTCGTTTATTGTACGATTTCCCTTATTCCCAGAACCGTGTGATGATATATGGGTACTTTGTTTATTCGGGACATATTTACGTACGTGCTGTTTATCAATTTGATAGTGATATTCAACTAGAAAGCTTGTTTTTCGTCGTCATCTAAGACATTAAAATCGCGCTCGAGCGCAATTTATGTTCTTGTCGGCTTTCCACAACTTTCCTTGTGTTTTTATATTCGCAGATTGTTAAAGTTGTTAAATTGAAAAAGTTTGATAGTTTTTAGAGCAGATTAATAATTATTAAAGAATAACCGAAGCATTAATCATTGGACGATGTGCTCTTAATCATCTTTTAAAACAATAGACGTCTTTCTGGCGCCAGTGTTTTCCCTGTTTTCGTAATATCGCAATGCTAAAGATATTGCGAAATTTTTCTTAAAAACGTATACATATAAATTTAATCCACATTTGTGGATTGATACAGGATGAAGTGCGATTTTTACTTCGCGGTCTTAGGTGAATAGTTAGCTAGTTGTAGGTGCTAGTTGTTGGCTTAGAAATTTGAAAATCCAATCATTGCCTGTCTATGACCGCGAAGTCGTGTGGTGACCACACCATTTATTAATAACAACTTTTGATATTTCGAGTTTTTGCAAAATCTGCAGGGAAATAAAATTTTGAAATTATGAAATTTATGAATTAAATAATCAACTATCAATAGGGCTGTTTGTTTATTCCGTTTGTTTTGTTAATTTTGAATTTTGGTTGCTTTTATATTATCTCGGCAAAAAATATCAGTATGCCAACTGATAATAAGCACGTTATCAGCTGATTTAACCCTTTAGTTTGAGTGATAACAAGTTGAAAAGTGAATCAAATACGTTTTGAAGGATGTTCTTTCGATCTAGACTAATTTCAGAATTCTTGCATTCTTCTAAGCTTGCCAACTGATAATGAGCCGGTAATCAGCTGATTTAACCCTTTAGTTTATGCGGTGGGCATTTGAAA
>JARJDT010005693.1:0-15835 GCA_030264655.1 Leptusa sp. GC000079
AAACAGAAACTAGGTTATCACGCAAATGCGAGGTAAAACTTTGGGTCAAGGGTAAAACGAAAGGAAAGTCTTTGCAACCGGCTCGGCCGGTAGGTTTAAATTTCATATTTGACCGGCTAGGCCGGTAGACACTACTCGCACTTATTTCTAAGCGCATGATATGCACTTGCTTGCTCTCACAATCGTCAAAGCAACCGTCAACTTGGCGAAGCTGCCGGTCGAATATGATATTCAAGTCAACCGGCACGCCGGTTGGGATGTTGGGAGGTGTCTGTTCAACCGGCTAGCCGGTCGAATATGATATGAGTTTAGACCCCGTTCCTAAAGTCTGTGTAATGGGTAATCGGCAATCGGATAAGGATAACGCGTTCCTAAAGTCGAGGTAACAGGGAGGCATCACTGGAAGGCATAGATGTCCAGGGAGGTAACGTCAAGTAAGATTACATTTGTTACCTGACCTTCACCTTATTCCCT
This sequence comes from Leptusa sp. GC000079, assembly GCA_030264655.1. Classification (NCBI taxonomy): domain Eukaryota; kingdom Metazoa; phylum Arthropoda; class Insecta; order Coleoptera; family Staphylinidae; genus Leptusa; species Leptusa sp. GC000079. The sequence goes on from JARJDT010005693.1 coordinate 475, forward strand.
TTACCTTCAAGTTAGGAACGTTGCCCTAAGTCAACCGGCACGCCGGTTGGGCAGACACTTCCGCTTCCAAATTTATTTGAAAGGTTAATGGCATAATTGTTGGAAATTGGAGCAATTTTCACATTTGCCGAGAGCTTTACTTGTGTTTGTAATAAGTAAAATCATAAAATGGATGTGGAAGAATTATTGACTTACAAGGTATACTCTTATTATAAATGAATACTTAACTTGTTTGTTAACTTGTTTGTTGTAATTTTTAAATAAAATAAATCTAATGCCATGCCTAATCAACAATTTACATGTAGCCTTCACAAGCTGTAAAACGGCCTGGCGAAAGCGAAGATGATGAGGATGAAAGTGAACGGCAAAAGAAAATGCGTCGCTTGGCGCGTGCTAAAGCCAATGAAATGATTCGAAGATCATCACCAACACCTTCTTTAAGTTCGTTTGATACAATTACAGAGGAAGAACGTGCAGAGATATTACGCTTTGTTGAAACAGAACAAACTGAGGTATGCCTGTCCTGTTTAGATAATACGTACTTTCAATCTAATACATTCAATATTAAAATGTTCCAGGGAGAAGCATTGGATGAAACAGCAATTAAGAAAATCATATTAAACTTTGAAAAACGAAGCTTAAAGAATCGTGAAATGCGCATCAAATTCCCTGATGCACCTGAAAAGTTTATGGAAAGTGAACTTGAACTACATGAAACATTACAAGAAATGAGAGTATTGGCAACTGCACCTGATTACTATCCACTCATTGTCAAGCTGCATGTTATTCCAAGTCTGCTTGAACTGTTATCACATGATAATACTGATATCACTGTTGCAACAATTGAATTGCTACAAGAACTTACTGATGTTGATATATTGAATGAGTCAGATGAGGGTGCTGATGCTCTAGTAGATGCTTTACTTGAACATCAGATCATTGCACTTCTAGTGCAAAATTTAGACAGATTAGATGAAAGTGTCAAGGAAGAGGAAGATGGTGTTCATAACAGTCTTGGCATTGTTGAAAACTTGACTGAATTGCGTCCGGAAATCTGTAATGATGCTGTTAAGCAAGGTTTATTGCAATGGATTTTGAGAAGACTTAAAGTGAAAGCTCCTTTTGATGCCAATAAACTTTATGCCAGTGAAATGCTTTCAATATTATTGCAAGACAACACTGCAAATCGAACAACCTTGGGTGAGATTGATGGCATTGACGTTTTGCTGCAACAACTCGCCATTTACAAACGCCATGATCCATCGAATGCTGAAGAACACGAATTGATGGAAAACTTATTTAATTGCTTATGTAGTGCGTTAATGTGCGTCACCAATCGGGACAAATTCTTAAAGGGTGAAGGCCTGCAACTTATGAATTTAATGCTACGTGAAAAGAAAACCTCAAGAAATGGTTCACTGAAAGTGTTAGATTATGCTATGTCAGGCCCACACGGGAAAGATAATTGTAACAAATTTGTTGATATTCTTGGTTTACGTACATTATTCCCTTTGTTCATGAAAACGCCCAAAAGGAATCGCAAACGCGTGCTCTCGGCGGAAGAACATGAAGAGCATGTTTCGTCAATTATTGCATCTATGTTGCGTAATTGTCGAGGCTCACAAAGGCAAAGACTGATTAGTAAATTCACGGAGAATGATCACGAGAAAGTTGATAGGTTGATGGAGTTGCATTTTAAATATTTAGAAAAGGTTGAAGCAGTTGATGATCAGTTGGATGATAATATTGATGAAGATGAGTCATACATGAAGAGACTGGAAAATGGTCTGTTTACTCTGCAGTTGATTGATTATATTATTCTGGAAGTCTCGAATGCGGGACCATCGAGTATTAAACAACGGGTTGTTCAGATTCTGAATCTCCGCAATGCTTCAGTAAAAACAATTCGGCATGTAATGCGCGAATATGCTGGTAATTTAGGTGAAGAGGGAGATAAAGAGTGGAGAGATCAAGAAGAACAACACATAATAAATCTTATAGATAAGTTTTAATGATAAGGAAGGAACATTTGGTAATTTTCGTAAAATATTATGTAGGGCTATCTTACTGTTATCTCAAATTGTATTTCATTTCAAAGATTTTAAAGTTTCAAATAAAGAAATTTTTAATTGATGTCGGCATTTTGGTGGGTAGTTAAGGTCCCCTGAATCCCAAAAGTGGTATATGAGTGTCCGTGTGTAAGTACGTGCGTATGTGTGCACGAATTTTGAAAAGGATTACTTTCAAGAAATATCGAGAAATTCCAAGAAATTTAAACAAAATAAATAAAAAATGCAATGCAAGAAACCCAAATTTCTTGATATTTGAGACAAGACATGAAGTTCAATTCAAGACAAGAATTCTTGTCTCATGAAATTCTAGTTGGTCACGTCATGAATGAAGTCAACAGGCGAATTCGAATGGGCATCAGTTCGTTGCTCGTCAGTAGCTCGAAGGTTGCTGTGACGGCACGAGAATGAACCGTAAAATCTATACATGCAGGTCAAATGAGCAACCAAAGTTGGTGTGACGTCACAAATTTGCCCCTCGAATACGGTTGGTAGATTAATGACGGACGAAAATGCTCGGAATACCATTAATTACATAACAGTTTTAAACAAAATACTGTAATGAAGTCATTACATCACGGGCGTCGATAAAAAAAATTGTACAAGTATACTTTTAGAGAATTCTACACAAGTTTTGTTCTAAATAATTATTCACTATAATGCATATTGCATTGTGAAATTTGCAATTTCTAATTTAAATGATCGCATTATTATTGATTGCTGTAAAATCCAATCATTGTTTGTCTGTGACTATACGAAGTCGTGCAGTGAAGTGACGTCACGATTAATTGTAATAAAAATAGGCGCAAAAAATATCAATTTGTTTTCTATTCTAAAATAGGCTCCAAACAGTATTTGCCCAAGGCCCTCAAAATTACCGATTCGCCGCGGAGCCTTACCAGCACAATATGTCCTTGCAAAAGATAATAACGGTTAGAACATAAATGACAAATATATGTTGAACACTTGGTATTAATCTAACAACGATTGTCTGTTTATTATAATTAGAAAGATCTTTTATATGGTGTACTGTTTTGGCATAATCCAATTATATTTATTTAAATTTCATATTACGCATCTAAAACATAATGATGAATTATTCCATAAAAATGCGTAAAATGTAGTCAATTAAACAATTAAAAGTTAAATCCCGTAAAACTGCTTACTTATATCTACTTAACATTAAACATACGTTTACTAATTAAATATAATTTATCATAATCCATAGATCTACTATGTACAAAATCGCATATTTAATTTACTTCAGGCATGAATGCTCAAGTTGTAATTTACAACGTTTTTTGTGGTGGTGGTCCATTTCAAAACTGATTTTGCGTTTGATTCAAGATGGTTTTGTTTTAACATAAAATACTGAAATGATTGATTAAATGAAGGAAATAAATGAATTCTCTAAAATGAGATGAATTTCTGCATCAAAATTTATGATTTTTATGATTTATTAACTTTTTTGAATGCACGCGGCATGTGCATTACTCAATAAAAAGTCACGCTACCGTTATTCATCTTCCGCAAGTTGGGAGATTCACACGGAAGAACGCATTCAATTCGATCAGACTGGCAAGGATAAGAAAGACACCATACATTAGCAAACAAATACGTCCAACTTTTCTATCCAGTTGGAATTTGTTTAGCCAGAAAACAACATACAACATGAATAATGACGATAATAGGGATATTGCACTGTATTCGATTCCGGCGGAATTAATACCAACCTAAAATATAAAGAATGGGATATTAGTAAAAGTTTAAAAATTGGGTCCTCCTTTGTGCGCCATCAATATTCTTGCTTACCCAGCGCTTGCCTGGAATTGTTGGCATAAACGTAGCCTTTATGAACCAAGGCAGACCAAGGCAGAGAAGAATATCGAAAGTGTTCGAACCTATTGAGTTGCTAATGCCCATTGAACCATGACCTGAAAGGCATAAGCCCACACTCATTACGGAAAAATTGGCAGGCGCAAGAAAATTACATATAAATTGATTGAATATGTCGCATGCACATACCTTGTTTAGACACAATAACGCTAGAGACAGCCTCTGGCACGGATGTGCCCGCTGCTAGGAATGTAATTCCCATAACAGAATCAGGAATTTTCAGCGTATCACCTATAATTATGATTCAAATGGGTACCAATAAATTAAAAGTTGTATACAATTTGTAGTCAGGCTTGATTTAATACATACCTATTATTGTTATCATCCAGGCGACGACATACGATAGAGAACCGATCCAGACAATGCACATAGTAAAAGTTAGGGGGAACCATTTCTTGAACCGAGGACGTTCACAATCTGGTATTGTGAATAAGAAAACCAAGTGTATTGGCCACGTTAATATCCACGTCATCTACAAATGAAGGATCTGTTAAAGTATCTAAGCAATTATCAAAATTAAGCGATTACAATGTAAACCACGAATAGATTTGAACTTCCGATGTACAAGAATTATAATAGTTTTAAATATATTAAGAACTAGTCCTAGTGATATGTCATATAAATCTTCCAAACAAGTAATACTTATAAATAAGTACAGGCCAAGTTGTGTCCCTTATTTAAAATGTTACTGAACGCAGCATCTGTAATGCTGTCGATGTCGACCGAATTTGATCCGGGCGTATTACGTAGAAGAGTTAGGGACACCATGTAAAACAGTAATACCTTTACCATCATACATATTAATGAAGCATCTTTTCTGTTCTTGATAGCCACCCTTTTCGGGAATATCTGTTAAGCATGACTTGAAAACATGCATCATCAAATGACTCGCAAATGCTACGGTTAGGAATTGAAAAGCAAAGATCTTTGTTAAAAATCACTAGTAGGCAAAATACTTTATGTTGGGTTCGCAAATTGTCTCTAAATTTCGTTCTTTCAATTAATATTTGCGCTAGTCCTATACTAATAGGTACCAAATATTATAAGACAGACTGACAAAACTTACTTGCGTAAATTTTCCCCTCCCAGAAGGCCACGTCCATAACGTAAGTCTCTCTTCCACTTCCTTAATGCCTGTAGAAGGATTCGTTGACACATTGCTATTGTTAACAGGCCGAAGAGCCGGTTGTTCCTCAACATCCTGAATCGATGTTAAGTCCTGTGTGGGGACTTTAACGGAGCCGTTAAGATGTGGCGACGGCGGGAATAAAATAAATTCTGGTTCCTGGATGCGACAATTTCCCAGTGCTATTGACTTTTCGCTGTCAATATACTCGAAAGCGGAATCATCAAACGCCACTAGGTTCTTACCATCAATATTGTTCAGGTCCAATCGTCCCACGGACGCCTCTGGGAAAAAAATACAAATCAATTTGAATGATGCTTAATTTATTGATTCATCTTTTTTTGTGTTTTCTTTCCAATACATTATTCAAGACAAGAAAGAGAAAGATGTTTTTCGTCTACTAGATTTTACAATATGCATATGAATTACATTGGCGACATCCAATTCCACAACACCATATTCTCTTTGTCGATGACCAATATGACCATACATATTTAGGATGAAATGACCATTGGTAAAATAATGCGCAGTTTTAATTTGTTTTCCTTTTGTATTTCCCGGATGTTTCAAACAGTTTGTGATTTCGAAAATCTTTAGACTTGGTTCTCTAGTGGCAAATTTAGAACGTCGCTTTTCAAATAAGTTAGAAGAGTTTATTTTCCTTTTTTAATAATACGGATATTTTCAAATAAATTCGATGGCGGTTCTACGAGTTTTCCGTAGAGAATAGAATATTCTCCCACCGGTGGCGAATGAACTTCATTAATTGGTTGTTCTGTGTCTACGATTATCAACATTCAGGCATGAACGTAGAAAAAACATTTCAACTTTTAAAATACAACTTATTTTTGTAAATTCCCTTCGCTTCGTGCGCCAATACCACCAATACCCTGAAAAGTAATTCTTTGCGCACTCGTATCGATAATAACTATTAGAATTGATGACGGATGTCAGTTATAATAAATATAGGGCAAGGAAAACTTTGTAAAATTAAATATAAGTGTAATCTAAAAAGCGGATTATAATTATGAATAACGCACCGCAATAAGGGTATAATGCTGGAATATTAATAAGTATTATTAAAGACACATGCAAGACACACGTGTACAAATCCTTTACTCACCTAGTGTCTTGCTTGTATCTTCGGGTTTCTTAGATAGACGGCGCGCTTGCTCGACGCTACCTGAAAATATAAGTTATAACATAAATCCCCTATGGCTGAAGATTAATGATAAATTATTATTACCTCTGGCATATTTCTGTATAGATTTATCAAAGTACATAATTAAAATGTAAACGGTGTAGAGCAATACCAAACATAGTGCTTCATACCATTCAACTCGTTCGTCGTGGATTATGCAGATGAGTATTGAGACGGTGATACCGTATGCGAGACAATCGCGCGTTAACGGCCACCAATCTAAGGGCACTACCTCCACACCGCACTGAAACAGTTCACAATTGACTATTATATCCAACATGCATGTTAATTAACATCAAAACAAAGATGTTTTTGTAAGTTTAATACCATTCCAGCCCCAATGCCGCAACATGCCGCCACTGCTAAAATATTAAATACGGCTGAACCGACTATCGTACCAACGCCAATATCACCTTCGGTGATAAACGTGCCGATTACGTTAACAAATAATTCCGGCGCCGACGTCGCCGCTGCCATAAATGTAGCACCAGCCACATCGCTGGACATATTAAGTGCTGCAAGAAAAACCGCAGAATAGAGATATAATTATTTTAACCCTCTTGAAATATTCTTCCAAATTTGAATTTATTATTCAAACAACGAGTGTTCAAGAGAGTCTGTTGTTGTGTTGTGCATGATCAGTGCAAATGAGTGGCGACAGATTCAGTTAATTGCTTGGCATTTGAATTTTTGAATGTATTTGTATGAACCTTACCGTGACATATTTTTTCGACGGCGGGCACAAAAAATTTGTCGCAGACTACAGCTAATGCTACAAACAAATATAAAGAGACCAATATGTGAATTACAACGGCGCCATCCTGCCGTTCCTTTTCTGTGAAAAAGTCCCTGGGGAAGTCATCAATTGCAGGAGGAGTACAGTTAAGGCCTGCGAAGAAAAATATGTTTTAAACTTAATAATGTTTAGTAAATTAAAAGGGGCCTGTAAAAGTTCGTCAATGTTTAGCCGTCTAGATTTGAATGTTGTGTTTTTGTGCAGGTGGGTTTTTATTTAATGTTTAGTGAATGTTTTTTAGTAGACCATGATGTAGCTTATTAGTACGATCTGTCCGAGAAATATTGTGAAAATAAATATGAGTAAAAAATTTGATATTTTTTAGACAAAATATTTGTCAAAAACTACAGGGTGCCAATGTTTTCTTATTTGCTCTTGCACTGAAGTTTTAAAATTGTCATTTTTTGAATTGGAAAAAAAAACAATTTTAAAAATTCTGTGCAAGTGCAAATCAGAAAACATTTTTGTTTTTTTTGTTATAGGGTACTAAAGGGGTCTCGGACCTTTACAGGAAATATTAAAACTTTTTGATACTCGCTGAAATAAAGAAGTTGACTTGCCAACTTTACCTCTTCATATCTTACAGAATTGAAGACTTGGAATTTGTTTACTATTTTTCTGAGGTTCCCTGTATGGTCCACTACCAGGCTCTGTAGAGATTATGCGCCATTTTAGGGACACCCTGTATATCATGGAAATTGGCTCTTAAATAATATGTTTTTCTTTCTCAGCACTTTTCGCGCTATAAGCAGATATTAATGCAGACAGTTTCAAAAATAGTAAGAAAAATTGGAATTTGCCCCCAATCTTTCATGTGAAATTGCTACCGTTTATCCTCGGATAGGGTTTCAAAGAGGAAAAAAGTGTATTTTAATTTTCTAGAGCATTATACATATTGGCATCAAAAATGCACATTTCAACGAAATCGGTCAAGTAGAAGATATATCTACAGAATATCTGCATATTCACATATCAATATAACCCATGACGAACTAAGTAAAACCGTGTAAAAAAATATCAAACACTCGATTACGATTTACGTTTGCGTGGCAAACGTCCGTCATGGGCTATGAGCGAAAACTGAGTCGAAAAGTGTAAGAACAAAATTCGTCTCAAAATGGCCCCAACGAGGTTGACAAGTGGTCCGCCAATTTGCAAACACTCTGTATTATTAAAATCTAATTATGACCTTTTTTTAAATTTCATCTATTTGAAGTCCAGAACGCGATTAGTAGACGATTTCAACGTAGATTAGCATAGTATTTTAAAGACTATAACCGATAACCGCGACTAAAGAGACCAATCCTTGTTGAAATCCGGCCTTTGAGACAAAATTAAAATTTTCATCATTTTATTTCAAATGTTTTATTTGTTAAATATAGTATGTATGTGCACATTACGCATTTAATTTAGGTAATTGAAAAAATGACGTGTCGGCGAATTGGACTTTAAAGTCAAGAACTTTGTTGCTACACAGGCATACCTTTGTAAAAAGTACTTTAATTGATTGTATGCCTACACCTGTTACCTGTTACATATGCAATGTTACATAATCAAAGCATACATGCCCGATCAACACTTGAGCGCGCGTCGCAGCGAAACAAAATTGATACGCACGCATGTTTACTGAAATCGTAACTCATGATTTAGTCAATAAACATTGCATAGAATTTAGCTGCGTTGCGTCCCGCCAAGTTCGCCCAAGGTGGATTAAACTCGATGGCTTATCCAGAATTGCATTCAAGTTAAAAAGTAAATAAAACAAAACGAACAGATGCAATTTGAGTAAAACTTATTTAATATTGTAATGTATAAAGTGGCTGCCACCGCATTGCTGTTATCTTATCCAAACTTTGTCTTATCCGGTTGTAATGTGGAAGCATTATTTATGTACTGATGTTATATAGAAGCCCTTATCATCAACTTAAACCTTTACAACATCAATAACATAACGCCTAGACATTAAATAAACCATCGAAGATTAAGATTCAATAAACAATGTAATCGTCTGCGAATGCGTTTTCAATCCTTTCTTAAATGTGTGGAATATTTTGAGTATTTTTCCATCGACTTGACTACATGCACAATCCACCCAGGTACTGTGTGTCCCCGGATCGTCCATAAAACAGGGAACTCTATTATAGTTTTGATATCTCTGTATAATTGTTCTATGTCCTAATCATTTTTGTATTAGACTTTACCATTCAATTTTGGATCCAGACTCTGCCAGTTTCCGGTGATTCGTTTATTACGTGACACCCTGTACATATATAAAATTTCATCAAAATATCTGCATTTCAAAAATATGCAATAATATGCAGTGCAGAGTTGATCAGACCTCAACAACCATGAATATAATTTCTCCACACTTAACAGATAGAATTTTACAAACGTAGTGTAATTGTAGCATGGTAAAATGCTGATTTCATTAATTATTGTTTGTGTAAACCTACACACAATGTACTGTAGAGTAATGATGATTATTTATGTACGCATTAGTTCACATATTTAGTTCATAGGTCGCAGTCGCCGGATTCATTCACTTTTTACTTCTTGTTCATACTTCATTGGTTCCTATAGAACAGAGAAGTCTTATATTCATAAATTTTCGATGTCGAGATTTTAAGGTCCCCTATTTCAAGATGTCCGTGTGTATGGATGTATGTACGCACTAATTTTGTTAACATAATAGCGTCTAAACCTCTGGTCCGATCGAGCTGAAATTGGGAATAGAACTGAATAGATAGATTTTGGGCCAGATGAAATAATGACTATAATCTAAAAAAATTATTGAAAATTTAAAATGAGAATAACTCAACATTACGAAAAAAAGGTACTAGAAGCAATCTTGTAGAGAATTTCATACTGCACAACTTTTGTTATAACAATGTTTCCTCTACAATGCATATTTCATCACTAAATTTGCAATTTTCAATATTAATAACCATGGAAACAAAACAACTTATTAACTTTAACACCTATGCTTTGTAGGCATAGGTAGTGCACCTATACAGTAGATAAGTATAGCTGATCATGCAAATCTTCAATTTTTAATGATAAATAGACGATTAATACTAGTAGTCTGTATTGTATCATCTAAAATATGTAAAGTAAAACTTGCAATTTTCAAATAATTCTGCTAAAGAATTGGTATTTCGGATACGTTATTAGAATTGTAGCATTTCAATTTTCTATCCCAAGCCACATATAGATTTTGTGCAGACATATAAAAGAACACATTTTCAATTGGAAACAAAATTTACTTATAAATATTTATATCTTATCGTTTTCCTTTCCTTTCAATTTACAATTTGGGGTTTGTCTTCTTTTCGTTTATTTTTTTAACTAGGAAAGGGACAGGGTGATTCAAATTCGAAATGGAATTCTTAATAATTTCTTAAAATATTATCCAAACATCGAAATATCAAATTAGTGAAGATCCGTAAAAATCCCAACATCGAGAAAAACAAACTGGTGTGGTCACCACACGAGTTCATGGTCACAGACAGGCAATGATTGAATTTTCAATTTCTGGCAAAACTGCTACTCTACGCAAAATGCAGAACCAACGAGATCTTCAGTCTCCGAGCTTTAAACCACTACTAAAACCGCAGATATTAAAAAAAACACCCCGTATTTCCTAATTAAAATAAGACGAAATTGAATTCACATAGACGAAAAATAAAGGAAATGAGCACGTGCCGGAGCACGCCACATAAGCTAAACCCAGCTAGGGTTCTGACAAATTTCATTCAATTATTTATATTACTATTATTTAATTTATTAAATTTATCTTCTAATTTCTCCTAATCCGACATCCATTAAAACGTTTTAAAAATGCTTCCTTTTGATATAGTGAAACTCACAGTGAGCAGTGGCTTATTTTGGATTAAAACTTTATACCTATGTATAATTAACGAATGATAATAACTTTGATAATCTTTAATGTCCACCATGTTACTCCTTTCTTAAATCTTGTTTTTTTATATTAAATTGTAATCTTACGTAATATGTCGTATAAGAAAAGTATGATTCTATTAACAACGTTGAAAAATGTCCTTAAGGAAGGGTTGATTTGGTACTTAATTCGCTATCTCCCCCCCTATTGGTCCGCCCTAAAGTGCTTTTTTAACAATCAGGGCCTATTTTACAATATTTTGGGCCCTGTGCAGGTTACTTACCAGGCCTTTTTTCGAATGACCAAAAATAAGAAAATTAAATTAAATTTGGCCCGCCCGGGCCTTTTTTAATTTCGGGCCCTGGGCAAATGCCCCGCGGGCTCATGCGTAAAATCGGTTCTGATAACAATATCCTGAATAACAAAATATTTTTGATTCTCTCTATAACCGAGTAGTGTACTCGGTATAAGCCAAAGTAGAGTGAGATACAGATGTTTAAGGCATAAAAAGTGTAATGAACTTGTAGAGTGTTGCGCTGTTCAAAAGATGCAGTCTTTGGCGGGATAAGCATTTTGTTTGGTTTAAGAGCATTGACAGAGTTGTAAGGGAAGTCGCTTTGTGAGATGCTTTAGTGTGAGTTTCGTAAGTACATACGGTAAATGCATAACAATAGACGAAATTTTGTGGCAAAGCAGCAGAGAAGCAAGCCAAGTCAGTAGCTGTTGTATCACAGCGTGTAGAGCAACACTACTATCAATCATTCACTTGAGTTAATATTAAAATAACAATTTATTAGTTACAACACAACCGAAGTACGTCTTATATTATGTGAGTTCCTTAGTTTTCATCGTTGTTCGACATGCTGAAACTTGTATTTTAAAATTTAAACGATTGTCTTTCGGTATGGAATTTCAACTCTTCTCCGCAAGTTTCCGCTATTCACAAAAGTTTATTTATGCGCACTTGAATTTAGTAGATGAAAATTTGTTAAACTATTATTGGATTGATGTGTACTTCTAATTGTTAATTACCTCCTGCTAACGTCTCGAAATCCATGTTGATGTTCCAGGAATAGATCACTTACGGGGATATCAGCAGTCAACCCTTCCAAACCGAAATAAAATTTCGGCCCTTCCCAAATATTCACTTGTTGTTTTATCTCAGTAATAATATTTATAAGCATAGAATTAATCGAAATAGTTCTGAGATAAGCTAATGACGCGCCGACGGTGACAATGTTGATGATGATGCACAAGCACAAGACGGGCACACCGTGTGTCCCGTACTACAAACAAAAACGTTTGAATCCGATTTGGGAACGACGCGAATGCCGGACACAATCAAAATGGACAATGGACAAAAAGCGAGAACAACGAGTGTATACGGTACAGCACGTCAATATTTAACGAATGTTGAATGGTGTGAAGATAATTGATAAATACACGTTGAGTGTTCACACTGGACATATCCTTGGCTTTCGTCATTTCACTTCAAAATAATAACACTTTCTTTGAGATCATCGCCTTTGCCACATTTTGACAACATCAATATATGAACATTAAATTATAATCTTACTTGTTTTTGTGTGTCTGTATGCTAATCAACAATTAAAATGTTTCTACTATTCCTACACTCATACACAAAAATAATTACAATAATTTGTCACTTTAATCCAGTATATAAATTAAGATTAATTTAAAAATTGGGGCAATCATACACGGTGAAAAGTTGACATGGAATATATCAGTAAATTTGATATGATTTGTGTCGTGTCATACTCATTTAGATTTAAATATAATACAGAATAATGGAATTGCAAAATTAAACGCTTTTTCCAAATGGATTGATTTTTTTTACACAAGGATAAAACAATATTCTGGAAGCCCTAAATTTAAAACATTTTTTTAACTATAAATATATACAGGGTGAGTCATATTTTGAACAAAAAGTTTTTTTGAAAAAATGTTAATCTTTAATAGCTTTCGAGATATTCAAATGTTAAATTTCGTCTCTTCAGTTCATTGATGAATTAAAATTTAACACAAAGTAGGTATTATGAAATTATAAAGCTTTATTTATTTTCATAACAACGGACTAATTTTAATGCCAAATCAATTGCCAATCATTTTGTGCAAAATTCACTACAAATGCATCTGACATTTAAGTTAATTTTGGCAATAAATATAATGAAATTTCATGATTTCAAAACATACGCTTGTGTCTTAAATTTTAATCCTTCAGTAAGCTGAAGAGATGAAATTTAATATTTGAATATCTTGAATTGAAAGCTATTCCGATTTATTCTGATTAACGTTCGAAATTCGATTCATTACGTAACAGTTTTGAACCAAAAACTGTGATGTAATGAAGTCATTACATCACGGGAGTCGAAAAAGTTATTAATCCAAATTTACATATGTATGTATAAAGTATACACGTGCAACTGATTAAATCGTATATAATTGCAATATGGGGAAGAGCTTACGTTACATTCTTAAAATGCTTTAACCTGTATTAATAATACGTAGTAAAACAATATTTTCAGCCCGAATGCAGCGTCATGAACGAGGTTTCTGTATACAATTCATTCTAACGTGTGATCCAAAACATATTGAATTAGACTATACCATGGAAAACATTAAATTTTGGATTGTTTCAATACAAATATTAAAACAAATAAAATACAAATGACTTATCTCTGTCATGGCAGACCGTAATGCAATATCTATTGGCCGACAGGATATAATTGAGAATTGAAGGCGCAATAAATAAATGTTTGTTGACAGATAAGGTGTACAAGTAATGTATCACAGTTCGTCGATTATTTGTTTATCGAGATTAAATAAGCATGTAAATTCAAAGTATCAGTGTCGTTCATTGCAAGTTCATTCTTTATTTGCATAGTGGTTGTTATCATTTATTCAAGAAAAATACTCTCTTTCAATTTTACTTAAAAGCATCTTGTAATCTATAATCTATAAAAGTTGTACAATTGATTTATCAGTGAAACATATTTGTAGACTATCAAATACAGATTTCATTTAGTATTTTGTCGTTGTTTGCGTGAGGTAGGCCAGAAACGGTCCAGACAAAAACGATACAAAAGTTGGTAAAACTTCGCAGAGGCTTTATTTAATTGCGAGCGGTCTTTGCGAGTGAACAGTTTGACGACCACAAACCGAAAAAAGCGTATCAATAATTAATACACAATATTTACGGAATAATATAATTATTACGTCTTGTAATTATATTTCAAATTTACTATACGAAATTTACGATAAATAAAGATTTCTTAATGTGCTGACAGTGACAGAAACGTACAAATTAAAGAATGGAAAAAATGTTACTTAGAACTAGAAAGTTTCATCGTGTTGCTCTTTGCAAGTGCATCTTAGTATTAGGCATCACGTTTACATATTCTGTAATAGCGATTTTCACAACGAAGACTGCAATCAATTCAATTTCGCTTGAAGGACTGCAAGAATCTACATTCCATCAACAAATTTTAAGCAACAATATTTATGGTAATTACTTTATTTGTGGCATTTAGTTTGCGTTGAAAGTTATTAATATTACGGATATTATATTATCGTCACAATCAAACAACAATAAAATACATTGTTGTTTGATTGTGACGAGATGCATTGCTAATCTAATGTGTCGCGAGTTTCTGTTAATACAGTATGTAAAAATCTTCATCAAAGTAAGATTCTATTATATATGGGAGTTGAAACGTATGTCTAGATTTCAATGATTTCATGCTATCTTTCCTATAAACGAAATATGTAAATATGATGAAAGAATATCATGATAAACACAATCAAACTTCAAAATAAGATAAAACTAATGAGTATGTGTTACTGTGGCGATTATAGATACAGGGTTCGCTAAGTTCGAACACCTCACATCAACGTAATAATCTCGTTGGCATTTTCCCAAATCTTAAATTGCCGTTTTACATGGACAAAAAACGGATGAAATGATAATTTGATAATTACATTTTACAGATAAAGATGCCACGTTTGTATTTTAGGATGTTAATGCATTGTTCTAATTTGTCTATATTACGATTTATTGTGTTATAAGATAATATGTAGAATTAAATACTCGATTCAAGCTATTCCTCTATGTTGGCAGTTTCATAAATCGTGGGATTTCAAACGCGGGTCGTGATGCATGCAACTAATGAATTTTAACTAAAGGCGGCTTTATGCTCACATTTTAACATTTTAACGGATTAAATGAAAAAGTTGGAGAATAGAATTTACACAGAACACTTTATGCTCATTTTAACGAAATTTTAACGTATACCATGTCATAACACTAAAATGTTAAAATATTAAAACGTTAAAATGTTGAGCATAAAGCCGCCTT
>JARJDT010005696.1:0-21877 GCA_030264655.1 Leptusa sp. GC000079
TTAGAACATAGTACATTTTCGGAGATGTTTTAATTTATTAGTTAGGTAGGCGAAAAAGTATCGTGTGTCTCACGGGCTGAAAGTTGTTTCAACTTGCTGCCCTAGAGTCACAATATACTATTTTGCTACTTAGTTTTTTTGCTGCACTTTTACAAAAAGCAGTCGAGCTGAAGATTAATGACTATTAACTTGTCACCTTTCTGCTTTCGTTTTACATAAACTTGAATGGTAGAGTTGAAATTTGTGTTTTAAAACGAAAACACAGTTTGAGTACTTGATGTGGGTGGTTGTTAACTAGAGCATTACAGACAGCTTTACAATGAATCTAAGAATTTCCTCCACCTGATAGGTGGATAAGGACCGCAAATTCAGAAACAGGTGGAACAAATTGAGTTCGTCTTAGGTCTTACTCTTAGTTGCGCTTAAGTAGTGAAGTGAACATTGCGGGAGCATGGAACTGACAATGCCAGAAAGTGCCACTGTTCTTGTAATTAATTTCACTTCCAAATTAACATTTACATAGTGCGCTCTTGCTCGATAACAATAGCAACTCCGAACTGGTCCTGAATGGAATGGAAGAAAATTAAAGCAAGGATCTTAACTCAATAAATCTTTTATTTTCAACAACGAACAACTATTGAATCGAAGTCAGGAAATTTGATAGTTTCGGCTACAATTAAAACATTTGATAAAAAATTCAAATTTAATGAAAAGAGAATGTTTGTATAGTAACGTGAACGGACAAGTTGCACGCGCTCTTCTCGGGAACATGGAAGTGCGGAAAGCATGAAATATGATACGCTGCGTCCTTTACTTAGCTTCATATATGGCAAAGTCAAACATGGATAAGCTTTTAGTCTATTTGGCTACCCCTTTAACGTACACAAAACTTAATACCTATGAAATGTTATAGTCGCCGGGAATAACAGCTTAGAAATAATCTAAAGCATGCTATTAGAATATTGTAGCTGTTTTAAAATAAACAATTAGCGAATAAGCGCGAAATGAACCTATTTTCAGAAAAGTTTCGAACTGTTTCAGCGTTTTGTGTTAAAATGAAAAAATTAACATTTGCACTTGATATCATTATCAAGTCATTTACACCTTCTTATTCAAATTAGCCTCATTATGTTCTTGTTCTACTCCCGAAGTGAACACGAACACGAAAGTCGTTGTGGCCACAGACAATGCGCATTCCTAACATTAGCGATCTTTACTTCTAAGTCTTCTAACAACCGACAAGAATAAGGAAGAAGTAACAGGTGGAAACAATGAAACAAGTTGGTTTCGGTTCGGCTACAATTATCAGACGATTGAGAAATATATGTTTTAATCGATATATGTATAGGGTACAATTCACACATACGTATGGCAAACTATAGCATCTAATCACAGATGACAATCTAAACGACACTAAGGACTAATTATTGCGCGTTCGTGTGCTACCATTGCTAGCAAATCCAACTGCTAATACCTACGAATACTGTTCATTCCCGTTTACGATCACGATCACGATCACGAGTTTGCGAGTTGCAACATGGGAGTATCACCTACACACACGCCGATAAAAGCCCATATCATTCGGAGAGTTACTTGACTAACACACTGATGATGCCGGTAACGCTGATTCGGTTGGTTTTAATAGCTGTCACGCTGTTATCTCTTCATTTTCCAAACAAGAGAAATGATTTCCTCTTTAAAATGGGTCATAAATGTTTATTGCCTTTTGGCAGGTCCTTTATTGTTCAATGTCTCATAAAACAAAAACATTATCATTTAAGTATATTTATGTAGATTTTATCGATAAGGTTTATTTACACATATTAAACGTTTAAAATCACATCAGACAAAAGTTAATAATTACACACATTTGCTTTCAGTTTATACAGCTATTAAGAAAATTTGTACTATAGGCTTGATTTAATTCTAAATTTAAATTTTGCTTCTGATTTGTTTTTATTCTGTGTTTTCTATGATGTGTTCGGTGTAAATATCAAAGCATCACTTTCAAACAACGCAGGTTGTATTTTGTATTTGTACTATTTATCAACAGTGAACGTGTTGTTGTAGGTGTTTAGGTGGTGTATTGCCTTTGCTTCATTTTATTCCGCTTAGAAGGAAATACGCAGCGCATGAAGATAGAAAGCGCAAAGCCGTGTTGATATAATACATAACCATTAATTCTACCTGAACAAGCCTAATACAAATATACCCGTCTTGCTTGTACACTTTGTAGTTCTTCCTAGAGGTAATGCCAGGAATGGAGGAATGTTGTACACCCTTGCAATACCGCAGACTCCCTTCTATTGTTATCTATAGACTCTGCTCCTGTCGCTGTGCTTTTTACTAAAATTATTTATTGCATTACTGATAGCAACATAAAAGAAACAACTATTAATCTCATAATTACACTGCGTGCTGATTTTCGTTTCATATTAAATTACGTTATTATCCTCTTAATTGCATAAAATTGATGTGTGTTTCATTAAAAGCACAAATAAATTACCCTTGTTACATACAATTTTATTTTACAGGGTGGTTATGTTCTTGAGGTATAAAAGTGAACTGCGAATAAACAAATTTCTAATACAACATCGTACACCCTGTATACTTGAAACCTCTTTTATACATCAAACCATTAAAATTCGCGTGGAAAAATATAGCAAAATGTTTTTGTCGACGTGTTTCTATGCTATATTTTTCATCAAGTCCATTATTTTGTGTGAAGCTGAAGTGTGGTAAAACCGAAAACAAGTGTCATAATCACTGCTGTTTACGCCAGGATTAGGAGATTATGAGGCATGCTTATCCACTAATTAGATTAGTAAATGTGCGCGATGTTTGGACCACTAATAGTTAAATAAACGCGATATACGTGCGAATTTCATAATTTGTGGAACGTGGCCAAACGACGTGCGGGCTTGTAATATCGATGCAGCAGCCATTTGGGATTCTGCAGTCCTCATCATGTAGTATTGCTTTGATATAGAACCGCACATTACCAGCAGCAATTTTCCGCCGTCCTTCGATACCAGCATACAATCCAGTTTCCACTGTCCTTCCGTTTCGGTACACGTTCGCGTTCCATCGTTTCCACTTTCCCGATGTATGATTTGTATGACCGTGTGTCGTGTTTGGAATAAAATAAATTTATTTTCAATACGTGCTGATCATGTAGTCGTATTTAATTTTTGGTTTCTGCAGCAGTGGTTACTCCGTTACTCGGACCAAAACGGAAGGACTCGAGAAATTCGTACAGGATAAATCATATCACACATTTCTATTATATTCAGATAATTTATTCTGATAAAAAGATTGATAGATAAAAAATATTAAAGAGATTTGAATAAGGTTATGTTAATTACAGATACCAATTGTAAGTATGAAATGATACTAGAAAGCCAAGACGGAAAATTTAAACCCACTCAACCTTTGTGAAACGCCCTGTAGGACTCTGTATTGCAGTATTCGATTGACTCTGGGAAACTTATTAGTAAGCTGAGAAGCAATATCCGTTATATCATTCGCAGTTCGCAGTAGCCGACCCACAATCACTTATCTTACATTGAGCTTCTCCTCTATTCGAGCACCTGAATGCAGAACTACCGACTACCGCATAATCATAGCATAGAGCATAGCGCATAGCTATCGAAGCACAAAGTGTTCATAACCCTCCGAACAATATTAAGTGCATAACTGACATGGGATATGGGATTCTTTAAATTTCGCCAAGGCGCTTGTTGCCCCAAGTCCCTAAGTTCCTTGTAGACAGTTTGGCACGGCTCAAGGAGTTGATAGCGATTTTCCGCACTCTCTGAATGGCGAGTGCCTTGCTCCACTCTGCAGATACTCTTGACTACTTGGCTACGTACACATTGTGAGAAAAGATTCTGGCTAGTTTTTTGGCAATTATAAATCGAACGAGAAGGAAAAGATACTTCCAACTTCCAACTTTTTTCTACTAACGTGTATTCGGGTCTATATGTATAGTTTTATGTTTTATTTTGGGCTTCTTACCCTTTTTCAAAATGGCATTTCACTTATACGACCAAACACTTTATCATAAAATTCTCTATTATTTCTGCACCGCAGGATGTCGAACATGCTTAAAAGCGCTTTCGCACACTTTTCAATTTGCAGGAGAATCTTAATAACGATAAAAGTAAAATGACCATCGAGTAAAATTGAAAGGAACCGAACTAGGTCTAGGAAAAGAGGCTAATGTAATTGATTAATATTGGCAATACTCGATGTGAAGCAAAATGGTGCAGTAATTCTGTGTATTGTACAGTTTTGTACTTCAACTATTCCTTGCATCACTCAAAGGAATCGAACCAAAACCCAAATAAGAATTTTATAGGTCTCACTGACTTGACAATAACCAACCGCAGCAACACTTCCCATTTTGATTCCATTAGGAGGAAGTGGAAAGTGAATGTGATGTGGGTTTCCCGCCATATGTCAAAAGCGTGAACTGTGTAAACCGTACAGTTTGTATGCATTCCACGCCAATGGAGTCCCTTTAGTGCCTTTAGTCTCAAATGTGCCTATTTAAGGACTATAAGGACAAGGGGTTGCTATACATTTCAAAGCTGACTATCATAGTTAACTCAATGTCATAGATAGCTCTGGAAACTAGTCTTATCACATCATAGTCATACAGTTAGGTAAGTGAGTTGTTAATGGACTAAATAGCAAGTAACCATCGGGCTTCGTAAATAGACTTTGAATATATTACTTCTCTGCTTCCTCTTCTTGGTAAATATCGGATTAAGAACCTTTTATATCTGACTGGCAATGGCAACCCAACATTCTTTCTTCAGATTTTATTTATTTACTATTAAATTATAATCCTTATAAAAAACATTTCGCCGAAATTTGTCCGATACGTACGAAAGAAACGTATTCCGCCCAAATTCTGAATAGTTTTACATAGGTCAAAAAATATATTCAAACGTACATTTTAATTCTATACAAAGGTAAAGCGAGATTTTTTCGAAAAGTAAACATTCCTAAAGAAATTCAAAATTTGAATTTTGTACTTATTCTTGCCGCAAATTTTGAACTAGCACATTTTGTTATGCCTATTTTTTAAAATTTGCGATTCAGTAACTCACATTTTAGAAGATACATATTGAAAGAAAGAAAAATATATAATTTTTGGTAAAAGGCGGAAAAGTACTGGAACGGCGTTCCGGTGCCTTCCCCCTCCAATACTCAACTGATAAAAAAAAACTCCAAAAGTATGTTGGGTTGCCGATGTTATAGTGAGTCCACTTAGAGTAATTATCCAATCCCATCTTAAATTTTACAATTTAAACTCTTTGTTCTGTGCGCTTTCTGACTTTCGAAGAAACGGTAGTAAAAGTTGAACTTATACGGTTGAATTAACTTACCCTAATTAAATTCGAAATTCGTTACAGATAGTCAAGCCAAATTAACCATATTGCTGTGGGCTATATAGCATAGTTCTGTATAAGTGGGTCTATCACGCCCACTTGTACGTACATGCCATGTCGAAAATGTGATTTACCCACGAGTCCGATTTCTAATCTCATTAAGTCATTACTCCTAATATCAGCAATATTTCCGATACGCCGACATTGAAATCTAATACATTTTCTGTTTTCCCACTGGCATAGCCTTATCTAATATGCTCAATCTCTCTCTGATATGCGTATGATGTAGGAATATACAAAATTCACAAGAAGCCTCGTGAAATCGGAGATGAAGTAAATGTAACCAGAGAACCCGAAAAAGTAAGCTTGAAGTATAGCTCAAAGCCTAAAGCAGCCTAAAGTAAGCGTACGGTGTTAGACCGTGAGACACTCAACACTTCAACTGTAAAAAGTAACATTTTTAACGATTTTTCGGACGTTTTTACTTTCTGATCCACCAAATTTTTTTCTTATATAAAGAAACTTGGTACATTTTTATTTTGGAAAATTATGTACCTCGTCGCATTGTATTTGACCCGAAGCCAGGAATTGAAATGTAAGAAGGAAAGCTGAGGACTAAAAAAGACACACGCACCCTGGAAGTGTTTCAAGCTCGGACTAGTTTGGTAAATTGAAAAAGAAAATCGAAGTCCGAATTGTTTTGTTTTTTTCCATATCCAATTCGCAATGTAAAATGAAAGCATCAACATAAACAACACACCAAAATCCTGTTCCTCTATTCCTTAATAACAACATAGGACAAACACAAACACATATAAAGTCCTTTCGTTTAACACGGCGATACGCGTTTTTTCACATCATGATAACACCCTCCACCATCCCGTTATACCTGTTAAAAGTGGAACTTCGATTTCTATTATTCCCTTTTTGTTGTCTGTTTTTGTAATGTTTTGTACTCGTATTGTGCCTATATTCAGAAATGAAAGAGGTTGAAATCAACTTTTCTCTATGTATTTTTCCCTTTTTCAGACGCAACGAACTACGCTCATTATGTTTTCAACACGATGAAACAAAAGAACACTGAAAAAATCAATTTTGAGGTAAGTGTTACTCGCTTTCTTTTTAATTTTTAATTTCTTTTTTGTTATTTATAAAAATAGACCTTAAAAGACTAATATAATCTACGCGAAATGGAAAATAAATAACTGGGTGAATAAACGAAGAGAATAGTTCACAATATTTTGTGATTGATACTCGTATTCAATTTCTGATATTTTCAATTATTTAGTGGCTACGAAAGATACAATTTCTCGAGTTTTGAGTGGTTTTGCGCAACTCATTGAACTAGTGCAGAGCCTTGGTGCTGTTACCAGTTCTACCTTTGCCCATTTCGGTTCTTGAATTTAACATGCTCCAATCCACCTGTTTAACTGCATGTTGATGGCAATTTGGTTGTTGATTATTGTGTAGGTACACTTTACACTCTCTGCGTAATCCATGTCCTCAGTTCGAAGCAGCTTACCAAAATAATAGAATTTGTCTTATTTATGTGGACTCGAAATCGAATAGAATCTACGAGTAAAACAATCATTTTATCCTCAATGCCGATTATGTTATTATCTATGTCGGGCTGAATAAAATAACTGGCCAAAATTCGACGACGTTTACGCCGCACAATGGCAATTGCGGAGATGCACAAGGCCCCAGACCGACGTGTCAGGCGGGAGCAACTGGGAACACTCCTGAAGGAGTTACTGATATGTATTGCATTCAGATTCCGGTCGCGTGCCGCTTGATGAATTCACATTGACGAATCGTTACGCCGGAGGAATTTAAATGAAGTCAAAATATGACGAGGCATCCGACCTTTTTACTGCATAGTTTGATTTGCATTTGTAAATCAAGCATATAAAGGACCCATCAGTCTGTATGAAGAACTAAAGTGAATGCTGAGGATGTGAACCTCAACTCGAGACTCGAGCCGACTCGAGATGGATTGCTAAGTACTTACTATACACGGATGCGCACGTTACGGTTCATTTTGTACGCTACACGTACGACATATAAAAATCTCACGTACGCTTGTTAGCCGAAGAATGGGATGATCATTAACCTATGTAATAACACTTCAGAATGCAGGTACTTGAGTCAACAAACATGTTTAATGAGGAACAAAAAACTGCGTTGCGAAAATTTGCATTATTTAAAATTTAAAAAAATATTTTTACGCCCATCATTAAAGTTGCATAACAAGAGTGGTCTTGGGTTTTATTCTGCTTTATTCTAATATTTAAATGGAATATAAGGATCGTTATCCTTCCTTATAAGGCCTGCCTTTATGATGGTGTTGGTTTATTTCGTGTTGTTTATTTCTGCTAGTAAAAAACGCTCAGAATAATAAATGAAAGAAAACATGAAGAACAGTGAATAAGTTGGAAAACTCATCTAAACATTCCACAAACTCACATCATTGCCTTAGATCAAGCAGGTGTGTATAGGTGCATGTTACTTGTAAGCATAAACAGTGAAATGCTGAAACGTGCAATGTTATGACGCAAACTGCGCTTATTAGACTCGCGAAAAGCTTGCAAAAAACGTGCTGACAGAAAGTTGAAGTGGAAACTTTAAGGACTTCATTGAAGCCTGACGAAAGGACGTCACGGCAACTAGCAGGCGAAAAGTATGCCTTATTATTTAACATGTATATGAAATATTTAAAGATTTTCTTTCCCTGTTGTAATTGATTTTAAAATGTGTCACACGGGAACCAAGTGCGAAACTTCTTAAAAGTTGAAATATAAATTAATTAAAATTTGCAAATTTAATTTTTATAAGATTTTTGTTTGTTTACGATATGTTTGTTGAAAAACCCACCATGCTAAAACAGGCCGACTATATTTTCTTTGTTTTTATGTGGCCAGTCAAAGATCATGGGATAGGAAAAACGTGAGCCACGCGTTCATACAAAATTCATTGTGCGTAACTTTTTATGTTTTACTACATTTTGCTTGATGTTGAATTTACTGAAGTTACTAAATTTATTTCCCCACAAGCAATGACTGGTTTTCTCTTGATACAGTATATCCCTGGATTGTTTGGACAAGAGGAAAATAATTATTAGTTTTGATTTTTCTGGAAAAAACGTTTGGGGGGAGCATTCCTACAATTTTTTTACAAAAGCTTGAAAAACAATAATTTGCTTTAAGAATTTTCTAGATTTTTTCAGGTATTTGTAGTTTAAATTTTACAGAAAAATCACTTGCTACCAATCTAACAATTGTTCTGCATTTCTTATTTGCCTATATTCCATTTATTTTTATTATTATTATTATTTTTATTATGTTCCATGAAAATTATTTATGTTTTTAAAATAAGGGCAAAAAAGCGATTTTTCATTGAAAACTGTAATCTACCAACTGATGTGAGGGTTTGAAAACTAGCAAGGAAGCTATCCCCAAACATTTTTCATCAGAATCAAAACTACCATTTTGTCACTCATGTCCAAACAAGTCGGGGACACACTGTAAAATACACATGTGTTTTTATACAATACAATATTGATCAAAACGTGTCAGGAATGCGGCAAAACAAGAGAAAAATTTTCAGGAAGTAATTATTTTCTTATTTTGCTAACAATTCGTTTCTTAGTAATCTAAAAAGCTTAGCATTGAGCTCTCTTTATATTAATTAAATAATCAATTTATTTTTTTATAAATGTTTTTTATATGAAAGAAAATCTAAGGTAATTCTAGATTACATTAAAATAGTTTAAGGCAAAAAAATGTCGTAAATCTTACGATTTCGTTTGGCTTTGCAATTGGCATACCCATATCTTCTAAGGAAATTCAAGAAAATTGTTGAATGCTTTCCCTACTAAATCTGAAATGGAATGGAGAAATAAAATATACCTGTGAATGGCAATAATGGCAAGATCCACATAAGGCGCAAGTGCGCAACTCATGAGTGGATGCGAAAAGGATCTGGGTTAACAGAAAATGATCGCTTTATTGCGCGTAGCTTTCTGACTCTTAGATAAGAAATCTCTACTCTCAGTGCCCTCATCGCATATATTCCACTCAATGCTTTTCCTTTGGGGGTGGCTGTTGAAAACTGCGTTGTGCGTTCACACATCTCAGATTGCATATGAAGATCCCATGTCCTCATGTCCATAAAAGCTTCATTTTTCTTACGGCTTGAGTTTTCACATTTTTTTAAATTCATGTTTGCAATTATTTGGATAATTTTGACGTCATAAATCATGAGGCATAAAACACGAAATATTGTTATTTTCGGATTGTGTGGGCTTTTATTGATTTCAAGCAGATTAAATTTTCGACACGCGTTTTATTTATAGGCAAATTTTAAAACGTTTCAATTTCCGTATCAACGAGCGAACAAACCGCTATCTGTCCTGTTATGTATTGTACAAAGGCAATGAAACACGGACACAGATCCTGATGCTGAACGAAGGACTAACTGGAATAAAAGGGAGATAACGATTCCTACAAGATGTGAAATGAACAAAACACACACCACCACAATGATAAAGCAAGCCAAACGCCAAACGTGCAGTATGAATAATGATAAAGGTACGCAACGAGGCACGTTTTCAATTTTAATAAACAAATTGCGTGCGCGCATATTTTCGGCTTAGAATTGACAAAGAAAGGGATAAAATGATATTGAAAGTTGAAATTATAAAATGACTCAAAGAAAATTTAATTAATTAAATTAATTTTAAAGAAATAAGACACTAATACGACATCAAAAGAAAGAAGCCAATTTAAAAGCGAAAGTTTCACGTCGTTTCGGTTTGATTATCAATGTTTTTAGTATTGCACTTTTCTTGTCTATTCTGCTCTTCAAGTTTTTATTAGTTTGGGCACAAATACAAACCTCGGCGAGCACGCATTAAACAACACCCTCGGCACCGTTTACACTTTCGATACGATTCGCATTGCACTTTTCCATCTCGCAACACAACTAACTTGTGGTTTGCGCCGGTTGCGGAACAAAATCCGAACGACAAACTTGCAACTTTAGGTTTTGTTGCCGATATGTATGGTATTTCTCATCAACTTCTCGAACTTGTTGGATAAGAGGAGAACTTTTCGGCATATAAATAGAACAAGTTGAATTCAATCAAGTTTACACATTAGGACCCGGCATCCTCATCCGACGATCATATCACTTTACTGATGTTTGCACATGAAGAACGATATCCCAAGCCATTACCCCGTCACCATCACCATCACCATTAAAGTTTCCCTAATCCAAGCAATCGAAACTAAGTCGGAAAGTTTTTCGAGCGCAATTTAACTAACTAGACATTGACATGATTGCTCGGTGGCTAAATCGTCGAATTGTGGATTCTTATAGCGTGCGATAAATTCTTAAAAGGATTAGGTCAACTATAGTGTCGCAGTCAGTGTTAGCCAAAGAGAAAAGATTGGGTAAAACGTTAAAGTTTGGCTAGGAAATGAAAAAAGTCCGCCAAATATAGACGCCAAGGCGACTATGATTCGGATTTGGTGGAGAAATTTACAAAAACAAACCGCAGCGGTTTTAAGGTGTCACCGTGTCGCGAGTATTAAAACGAAAAAATAGTGTAGCGGGCTTTCCCAAGTTGAGTCTGAAAGCGAGCAGAACCAAGAAGCTAAGAAGCAAACAAGAAATGAGAAATGAGGATGGCAAATGCATTTAAAAAGTGTCCCACTTCTCTCTCTTCTCGTTGCTTCTGTTACCGAAAGCGTATAATACGAGCAGACGTGATATGCGTCGCAGACAAGCCACAAATTATTTAAAGGGTTGAATTATTTCGGAAGTTTTATAACTTCTTCTTTCTTTTATACAGTTTGTTCCTATTTTACTTGTTCCCGCGTACTTATTTGCTTTATGTGTATCGCTACTGACGAACTTGTTTATATTATTATCCTTGGCAAAAGTTTATGCGCAAAAATTTACATCAAATTTAAACCGAGCTAAGTACGACAGAAGTTTCTAAAATAAGAAGATTAACTGTGACTGTTTACAAATTTATCAATTTGTTGAAAATTATAAGAAAAAACTTTACATTTGAATTCGGCGGAATACGTTTAAAAGTGATTGATGGTCGCGGTGTCCTGTCTGCACCAGAAACGGATTAAAAGAATAATTGAACCATCGAACGGCATGGCATGTTAATACAAACACTCGAGCTCTCCTCCATCTGCTTGTAACTCTAACTAATGACAATCGAGTCGGGTGCAAAAGTGCAAAAAGTCGTCTCGTTTCATTGAGGGATTATACGAGGTAATGGAAATTTCGGGTTTCTGCACATCCAGATGCCAATTGATTAATAATAGAATTACAATTAATATCCAGACATAAAAACAAATTGATTTCATTCCAACTTGTACCAAGAGGTTTTTTTAGTTTCGGTGTTGAAACCCATTGATGGCACTGTTTTCAAATAATTTGATGTTTTATGCAAGATTTGGACTTAGAATGTTTTCAGGTATTCGAAGTAACATTTTTCTAAGTCCAAATTTGCAGAAAAGTGCAAATTATTACAAAAGTGAGTCACTTACTGCAAATCAAACAATTGTTTTTTGTTTCTTAAGTGCTTTTACTGCATTTCTATCACTTTTGAAAATAAATTATTGTTTTTCAAATCTCTGAAAGAAAGTCAATATTTTGTAGAAAAGGATTTTCCATAAAAAAAACGGTAAAACTTAAATTCAATATAACAACTGATTTGGGGGCTACAATTTTTCGTCCTCTTTAAAACCCTATCCGTGGACATACGGTATTTTAGTGAATTTCTCAATTGTCGGAATATTTTTAGGAAAGCAAGAAATTTAAATAGAGTAACTCGGCATTTTCAAAGGATTTGTTCTCTTTGTTCTGAAATATTGAAGTTTTTCCTGCTTGAAAAATTCCTTTCTGTTTGATATAAGAATGCTGGTCATATTAGTAAAACAAACATACTGACTGTGAAAGATATGTTCATTGTGAAACGTTGATTTAACAAGAAACAAAAGGAATGCAAAGAAAAGAAGCAACTTGAATAGCTAAAGAAAACCAAAAGAATGAAATGATTCGTCCGCAAAGATTAATACTTAGAGTTAGGGTATGCGAATGAAAACCCCCAAGCTATTTTTCTCGTCTTTTGAAGCGGTCACTTCTTAGTATGAACCTAAGTCCTAATAAAATTCCTCAAACGTTGGTAATGTCACGCCAAATTACATTTAATTATATTTTTAAACTTCAGATGCGTTTTGCTACCTTAATTTTGCTTGGAGTCCCAATGATAAAAACTATAAATAATTGCTTTTGTGACTATTTGCAAAAAGAAGCATTAATTTTCTTTTTCATGCTTCCTGACTTTCCCTCGAGTTTTTCGTGACATTTAGCGTTTGCTAAGGTCTTCACTTCTCTTGTTTGCGCCTTTTATATCTTTTAAACGCGCAATTTTCGCATTTTTTCTTAACTTAAAGCACAGTTAAAGAGGCTTCAGTAGTTGAACTGCTTGATATATTGCAAAATCACTTAAGCATTTTTAGTTATCAATGGTTTAGCGTATGTTTAGTTGAAGGAAAGCAATGAAGCAAGAAATAAAAATAACGACCGCGGTTTGCTCCAAGCCACAAGGCTAAGGGCTCTATGTGTAGTTGTATCTTAGTATCCTGAATCATAGTTATAAGAGGCAAAAAGTTGCCGAGCCTTCAAGCAAATGGCTTCACTTACAAATAACAAAATAAGAATAACCTCGCGCGTGTAGTCTTGAGCACAATCACCAAGTACTCTACGACCACTAAAAACTAAGAATATAACATAAGAGAGCCCGCAAATGTTCTCATAATTTCATTTATGAAAAGATAACGTAAAATTCAGTATTGTTCATGGGTTTATTTTATTCCCTAAAAGTAAATTCGCAAAATTTTTAGACACAATAAAATAACTGAAACGTTAACTGCGAAGCCTTGAAAATATGAATTAATAAACAATTGACCACGAAAACTATACTCATGTGTCTATTGTTTGGTTGAATATTAAATGTATTTTCTTATTGAATACGGTAATAAATTGAGCGCGTTTCTGTATGGCTCAACGTTGACACCAAAGTCAACAAACTCGTTTCTTAATCAACCGCAACGTTAAGCATTTAGGAACGTGCCCATTAATCCTGTGGAAAATCCAAACGTGATAGAAGAGAATAACTTTATAATTTATATGGTAATAGAGTTGGGGCTTCCTTGTTCCTTAACTCTTTAATATTTCAATGAGAATTGCGAACGACCAACTGAATTAAACTTTAAAGCCCTGCATGACATTGCTTGCTAACCAATAATATTTTTTTCTCAACAATAATTAATTTAAACAAATCTATAAGACTATGGTGGCGTAGTTTGATAGAATGAGTTTGTGGGTGCAACAATCACCAAACAATTATCTGCCTAACTGGCGAATTGCCATTTCCAGAACGCGTGTCGCGATGTCACACAAGTTGAATTACAACTTCCTCGTAACCTCTCGCATCTCGCATGATGCTAGTCGCTAGTGGTATTTCGCAGCACAACTCAAATCAACGGGTCATGGGTCACGACGACATGCTAAATTTAACAAACGCCAGGCGAGGACGACAGGATTGTGTGGAATGTCTGTTGGTTACATCTCTACGCGCAGATTTTTACTTTCTGTTTTTGTTAGATTAATTTGATTATTACGCATTTAATTGCTTCAACCCAAGACTTTGGTTTAACCACAGAAGATTAATTGCGAGAAAACATCAACTGTTTATTAACATCAAATTGCTTTTTTAATCTCTGTTTAATGTCCTTACCCTATGCACTAAATTCGGTCTTATCAGGAATCTATTAGACATAAACAAAGCATAAAGTGGGACCAGAAGGTGTTTGCTTTTCGTTTTCGTCAATTATGAGAAAATTACGACCGCTTCGCTCACTTATGTAGTTTTATATCGCAGATGTCTTTTATCGCATTCGTTTTCCATTCTCTTATGTTCGACACTGTTACTGTTACAATAATATACAAAAATGATAAGAAGAAAACGACGCTTTTGGAGCTGAATGTGATTTTATGATAATAAAATTTTTGTTGCTTTTTAGCAATTTGTTCGCTATACTATAAGAAATATTTACTTGGAAACAATCATAAAACATATCTCCGAGTAAAGTATTCGAACCGAAATTTTATTGCGACCGTTTGGGTTATTCTTCTTTTGAGATTCTTCGCACATTCATATGCGGTGATTTTAGATCGTTTTATTGTTACAATTTTCTTGTTTGTTTTCGTTTAAGTTCATTTAGTTCCAAACTTAAGTGTTAACGGCCATCATTAAATATAAATGTTTTGCATATGTATAGTTGAAAAGTTGAAAAGAAAGTGCATTGATTTTACTAGGTAGTTGAAGAAATTTATAATTCATTTCGATGTGACGGCGCCGGGCATAGGTGAGAAGCACTAATGCAAACCCCGGGGGGTTAATTGTCTGGGTTGCGATAATAGGCCTTTCACTCATCCGAAACGAATACGTATGATTTTCCCACCGAAGACGGACATAACGCACAAGGCAGAAGAGAGGACTAACGGAGACGCATTAAGGTTTCAAAAAAAAGAAATGGTTGAATGCGTGGGAATTACGACTCACACATCATAACATCCGTCTAAAGAAGTTCATTAACTTCTTTGTGGTAAAAGTAAATTTTCACACACAGATTGTTCCCGGACACCGGAAACTGTGCAATTGTTAGGGTTCTCCACGTATTTTTTTTATTAAAACATTGTCAACAAACAAACATTGAGTCTTAGTCGACATTGCGAAATCCTGTAGACCGAAAAATATATTCGTTAAATGGATATTGTCAAGACGTTAAAGTATCTGGTTATCTCCGCTTGGAGAGTTTTATGCGATGTGACGTTTCGGGTTAAGTTGAATGATATTATAATAAAGAAAGGACTATGAGAGACGAAAGTATAAGAAAACGTGATAGCGTGGATGCGAATCTCGTGTAGGCTCAGCATGAAGCATCAGCGAGAGGAAAATGCGCTGAACTCGCTACGCGACGAGCTCGTTGTAGTCCTGCCATTTTCGCATGTTTGACGTTCGTCCTAGTGACATGCTCAGGCTCTCTGTACAGCTGTGCGAGCCCAGCATGTGACTAGGACTGCGTACGTAGTATTATAACGTGCCAGCATGGGTGAAGCCGGGTCGCATGGTGGTTATATTGATTCCTGCTATTAATAGCTGGGGTGAGAACAGCACACACTCGCATCATTCTCCACTCTCCTCAATGGGTCCTAAAATGTCATTTGCGGATGCCCTTTGCACATCTTCCTTTTAGTGTCCTGCCAAATTTACGCCACTTATATGACCTCATCATAATCTCATAAGAGAGACGAAAGTTATTTTTAGCTGGTTTTTTAAACCTGGCCGAAACCTAAATGTCGAAGGAACAAATAATGTGCGGTCAATTTTGAGATTAATTGGGTTTAAATTAGGCCTGAATTATTGAACCTTGAAATTTGCGTTTTGTTGAATTAGGACTCGCTGGCACACTGAGGGACAAATTGCAACACGCAAGCAACAATATCGGCGATTGGCTTTGGCATGTTGAAAAATGAAATTAAAACTTGATTTACGGGTATTAAAGAGTCAACCATTAAATGTCGACGAACAGGAATAAAAGGGCCAAAATACAATAGGCTTCTTTTAATCTAATAACAGCCAATAAACAATTTCCCTTTTTTCAAAATTTCCTTTGTCATTCAATTTAACAAATTAAATTTTTACCCTTTTACCTTGACGTCTCGTCTTTCTATTGAGTCCTACTATACAAAGAAAAATGTGAATTTCAATTTCCGTAAAATCACTGCTGTAAGCATCTTCAGTTGCTTACAAAATTCGGATGTAAAAGAATTTCGTACAATACGTAACATTACGTAACTTGTAACTTCATAAATAAAACAAGTTTGTTGCAAGTTGAACTCTCTCGTCTAATATTACAAAGTTCTTCGACGATGGAAATAACAATAACAATGTCTAAGAATAGAATGAAAACCCTTCTTCTCTTCCGGTAACAAGCAGCACAAGGAAACTATACAAAAGAGAACAAGATCGTGGTGCTTGCTTGTTTGTATCTTTTATATTCAAGTTGTGCGTTGCTTGCGGCTGATAGCAATCCGTGTAGTACGTGAAGTATACCTTTTGAAGTGCGCGCTCGTAAATCATCCTTTAATATCTTAATGCAGTGCTTTGATTGCATAATAATTTGCCCACACTGCTGGGAAACGCAAAAGACCGACACACTTTAGCTTGCGATGCAGAAATTGTGAAGAGTTGCAAGAGCCACTCGAGAGAGTTTGGTACAGGTGCTAGGTACCTCTATAAGTTGGTCCTGTCGAACACAACAAGCTTATTCAAAGCGTTATAGCTACAAAATGAGTAACTATAACGCTTGAGCCGCTAGAGGACCAAGGTTTAAGTAGATTTAATCCTTGTCTTGCTCCAAAGTGGATGATATAAAGTATGGTAATATTATTAACACTTTATAATTGGATATATTTCAAAAGCGCCGTGGAAGTTGACAGCTTGCGTAGTACTTTTAAGTTGCTGCAACAAGATGCATGATTTATTGCTCTCCGAGTTTATTCAGCATGAATAAAATTGAAAATGCTGAAATAAATTCAAGCCAAAAATGCAGATCGCACGTTTGCAGCAAAATTTCACGGAAATAACCATATTTGCATTGCTGCAGGTAATGGCAAAGTAACGATATGGTTCTTTGCTTATTTTGCTATATTTATTTTTATGATTAATATTAAAAGGAAATTCGCTTTGCACAAGAATGCGACGCGCTTCTGTTCTCGACTCGTTTTGTGTTACTCTATTTCCTTTCCCTCATCAGCAGTGAGCGAAAATATTATACATATTTCTCCTATTACAATGGTACTTGAATCCTGAATCCTGAATCTCTAATGTCGAATGTGCAGTAACCAAAGAGTGTAAAATATCATAGAGGGAGATAGCAAAATCCAAAATTGACTCCACCTTTCTAAATTGAATAAAACGCATACAAACACAAATTCAGAACAAATCAATTATCACCAAATTCGTCAATAGTTTCGCATTTTGTAGGCTACAATTCATACTGGCAAGTTGAATGTATTGCCTATTTTTTGTCATGATGGATGTCAGATGACACATCTCATTTATTCTTGCCTCAGTTCGGTTTGGCTTTTGTCTACTAGTGTCTATATGCCTTTTCTTTTTGACTTTGGTTGTGGTAAATTGTTCTA
The DNA here is from genome assembly GCA_030264655.1 of Leptusa sp. GC000079. NCBI lineage: Eukaryota > Metazoa > Arthropoda > Insecta > Coleoptera > Staphylinidae > Leptusa > Leptusa sp. GC000079. The sequence continues at coordinate 17,700 of JARJDT010005696.1, forward strand.
TTTTTGTTGCAATCACACATTATGACGAAGATAGAACATGTAACCACAGACCAACCAAAGGAAACCAAAGCAAAACGAAAAGGCCTTATGCAAAATTAAATGGGACTGTCAACCATGTCCAATGTCCTCTCTATCTTACATATAAAAGCTCTTTGGCAGAATCTTAAATTCTTGATTCAGAAACAAGGAACAAGTTATGTTCACATTTCTATAAATTTGAATATACGATAACTCATTCGCATCAACGCAAGCCAGAAATGTGACTGTTATAGATGGGTCTGCGAATGTGAAGAGTCCTTTCGAAAGGATCACGTGTCCTAGATATTGCGTGCGTCCACTCAAGTCTCGACACACGAAGGCCATCGAAACTCAGCAATAACATACCGACGGATATATTGGTGGTTATCGCAGGCATACTCAGGAGCAAAAGACACAAATAACGCACGCCTAGATAAATTCAATTAAGTTTACTGGTTAGGAAAGCTTAATAGCATATCTGCGTATCGTTCGTCTATTTACTTTCGTTTTGTATTAGATATTTTATTTGCCAATAAATTCTGGTATCAATTTAAACGCTTCAGATGTGGAAGATCGCTTGATATTTTAAATGAAATTCGACATTCCCATATGCATTTATTTTGCGTCGATGTATACATTTACGATTGAATTAAGTGGAAAGTTGAATTGGAAATGTTAGGCAGTTGGAAAAATAAAACGGAAAGTACGGAACCCTAAAGTATTTTATCAATATTTATACTGACTTGGAAATTACCCAACTCTTTTAACACGAAACTCTTCGCGTAACCACCGACCGTTTTCAAACACGAATTCTGTAACGAGTTTTTGGACAGTTCCAACTGTTTAATCGTATTAGATACCTATACATGCATGTCGGAATTGGGCCTTGAAACAATATTGTTTCAATTTTAGATACGTTCGACTCGTTTTTATTGAATTGGTAAGGTGCGAAGCGAACTTAAGGGCCAGTTCAAAAATCCTTGTTAGGCTAAACTCGATTAACTAAAATTTATGTGATAACGAAAAGGTTCAAACCCTTCGAATGAGATTCTGAACAATATGATGAAATGCCAAATGGGATAAACATGGTGTATACATATGTCCTGAAATTTATATTTAAAATATAAATTAGTTCATTTCCCTCGCATTTTCCCTCGGCGCGTTTCATAAGAAAACCCTACACCACGTTTCTTTGGAACATTCAGTTCAGTGTAAACCAAGATAGTGCAGTTAATATATAATAGCAAAGTTGATTAAAAATTAATTAAAAAATTGAATTTAAAAATGTGTGGACACCACATTACTTTCCGGCTCATAATGTAATTTTGAAAAAATTTAAAACTACTTTTTGTGTTTAACAAAGCATAAGTAGGAGATCCATGGAAATTGCGACACAGAAAATTTGGATGATCACAATACTTCCTACTCATAGATAATTTGAAGAGTTATATACGATCATCATTCGTGTTTTACATTGTCCTAGTTCTACTTACTTTCCTACGCTTTTAGTTCAATTATTTCAACGATATAAGCATACATTTTTAAGATCGCTGCGCCAGGTGGGCAAACGAAGAATCCTTCTAGGAATTATAGAACAAATTCGAAAATTTGTTTAAGAAAATATCGTTTTGGGATGTTTTTTTTTTATTTACGATCTTTCCTTGTGGTATAATTTCATTAAAATTTGTAAAATTGACGAAATTGCCTGTTTGACTCATTGCAAAGATTACGATTTAATATAAGAGAAGGGTTATAAAAATGGCCACATAGAGGGCGATCGTTAAGCAAGTTATTTCAGTTGAACGGAATGCTTGGAAAAATATGTATAACAATCACATTGAATTCGTTTTCAAACATGATGTTAGTTCTTCGGTTTCCATTAGCTTGATAAGAACATCAAACAAATGGAAATAGAAGTGAAATCATCTAGTTGAATCATCAAGTAACATGTTATGTAAATACAAACAACGGAACAATGCAGAAATCGAGAAACCTGCATGTACCTTACATGAGTAGGTAACGAATAAGTAAATGTTATTATATTCTCCGCTAGGTATATTTACCTTTGACCATTTTATCCTTGTTATCTTTGCGGCATTGTAATTGTGGCTTCAGAAACGTGTAATGAACCGAGTATCAAACCACAGAAATACACGAACAGGAAAATAACTCCAAGAAGCGTGCGCTTCCTATTTTCTCAGTTGCAAATTGCCACAATCGAAGCGCAACGAAAATGTCTGTTTGCTTATAATTTGTTCATCCTTACTTTAGAACTTTCGATTGAAACTCAGTTTGACCTACATGAATGATTTTTATATTTTATGCTAACATTGACCATTGGACACGTCCGTCTTTTATATTCTCTCTATTCGCATTCGCATGCATCGCTTCGAGTCTTCGATTTTTATTTCTCCTCAACTGGGCCAGATGTGAAGATGTTTAAAACGGATGTCGAATGTAAATATTCAACAGGACTGCTAGGACATTCAGCGATGAGTGTACTACTCGTAACCGTAACTTGCAACAGGTATCGAAGCGCCACAGCAGCAAATACACTAATAGTAAAGATTTACTAGACTGAAGGCAACAGGACAAGGATAAGGGTATAACACATAAAGAAGAGGAATATAAACATGAAAAAGTCCTAGTTTTCTACTTTTAGAGCCGGATGAAGATAGATTTTTCTCCACCTTGGCCTTCGGTGTCCTTTTGGATAGTTTCGTATAACGCCAACACAATATCCGCTCTGATAAAAATTATTACCCTTTTTATAAAGTCGAAAACAGCTCGTTTATCTTCCGCTGACTCTTCGAAGTCCTTCGTGATACATACACGCCTCTGATGCGCGCAATCGATGGAAAATTTATTACGTTGATATACTTTTTACGAAAACGTTTTTCCTTTCGGCGACATAGCATTAAATTTACTTGTTAATTTTTGCAGAATTTTTTGGATATACTTTCCAAGGTGTCCCGTGGCAGCACGCAGGAAAAACTCCAGTGGGTCTTCGGCCTCTATGATCTCGATGGTGATGGATTGATATCCAAAACTGAGATGGTCGATGTTGCCACAAGTATATACGAAATGATGGGCAGGTCCACGACACCCAGCGTCGAAGTTGGCAGTGCGAAAGAACACGTCGAAAAAATATTCCATGTAAGAATATAAACTTTTCATATAGCTCTGAAGTTTTCTTAATTTTCCTTAATATATTTTTAACTGAAACTTACCTGAAAAAGTAATTTGAATTTTTCTATGTAAAAATTTAATCAGGAAAATTTGAAAATCAATTTGTATGTTCAAAAGTCAGGATGTTGAGTATGTTTATATTGCAGAGAAGTTATGCTTTAGAAAACCCATATATGTATGTAGACTCATATCATCTCATATGTATAAAATAAATGTTTGGCTTTATATTTGAGTTACAGTTACCTGAAGAAATGTTGCATTACTATGCCATTTGCGTAGAAGCAGTTGAAAAGTTTGCATCAGGCACTTTTCCGCTATGCTAATCTCCATCTCGTGCGATGATATACCTAGGTTTGTTTGTGGATAAGTACAACTACTTACAAGTAGAACATTGAGGCGAATATTGAAAAGTTTCTTTTCCCTATTGTATAAAAGAGAAAAGTTTCCATTGTTAGACTTTACTGTTATTCCATTTAAATTATTTATATTTACAACAGCATGTTTTCTGGACGTGAACATTGAGAATGAATTGTTGTCCCGTAAAAAAATCTCTCCTAACAACGTTTTCAATCCCGCACATGAACCAATGAGAGAAACATCTGCAGTCGTCGACAAAGTGACGCAATGCAAAATGCTACTTTTGGGAGTCGTACCCAAAGAAATCTTCACATTCGTCACTGCAAGTTTGCAATAGCAAGTGTTCGATGAAGATGCCTTGTCTTAGGGGTTGAAACTAGTTTTCTTGTATTCGAAACATCCTATACAGATTTTCTATAGTGGAAATCTGAACATTTCCGTCGAAATCCGAACATTTCTGCCCTTATCCCTTATGTTGTTTTCCAGACCTGCACAAGCTTTCCTGAACCGCATCCCACATCCACAGCTTGTCCGGGTTACTACGGTCTACTGCCCTTCAATGCAATGCAGCAGTCCTTGAGGCTTTAGCTTTGGCAATCGCAATAGCGTAATAG
>JARJDT010005722.1:0-11867 GCA_030264655.1 Leptusa sp. GC000079
ATTAATTGAAGATTAATGCGATATTCAATTAATATTTTTCCATTTCACATTTCGATTTTGTGCATTCGCTTACGCTAGCAAATCATGACAGGCAAGCGATATGTGCACATAAATTGGCACAAAATCCACAAATATTTTAACGACCGTTTCAATTATTAAATTGTTCATAAAATAAGGGAATTTCACATGCGAATGTACCAGTAGCGTATACATGCAAATTATTTATGCTTGTAATAACAGAGGAGCATTGCGAAAATGGAAAAGTTGCAGAATAAACAAAAAAGTATACAAACGTCGTTAATTATTTGGAAATTTATTACATGTAGAGTTAATATTTATTTAACTTCTTTCGTTGCATTCTTGCTGCGCATCCTGATAACTGCATATCATATTTGTTATTCAACCAAACTTTTTATCATTATCATTTGGCCTCTTTCCTTGGAGTAATTCTGCCAATAAATGACGCGCGAAATGAATTTATTATAATGCTTTGATTGTGAAAGACACAGGGTATGCATTATTTGCAAAACAAAATCATAAATTGTAACTGCAAATTGTTAAAATAAAGAACATTTTGCCAATCGTACTAATGTACATTCGCAGTACTGATAACAATAACGGACGCGTACAACAATGTTGATTAAAAAAATTTTGTTTATGAAATGTAGACTTTTACTATTATGCAATTTCAGTGTATACTATAAATAGGAATCGGATTTGTGAATGTTATATTATATTCATAAGCGAATTATGCGCTTCGACGTATTGGGTGTTCAAACGTATTCAAGCGTTAATTTTATAAACTATCGAAATTTAGCTCGTGTATAATAAAATATGTTTGAAAAATTCATTGATGGTATTATATTAATATGTATTTAATTTATTTCGGGTTTTGGACTATTTCCGAATAAAATAAATAATTAACTAGTATGCCATATGTTCATTCAAAACTCAACTCAAAAATATCGTTTAAAATTAATTTCACTTTTTTGTCCCTTGAATTGCTTGTACATTCAAGTGAAAAATCATTTTGACATTTCAAAATTCAAACAAATTCAGAAATAAAGCATAGGAAAAATATATGATTGCATTATGTTCTCTCTCTGTATTTAGTCACTGGTGTTGTAAAGTGTTACGAATGTGTGAAAGATAAAAAAAAGCTTGTTGGAAATTGGTCGAAATCCGTTTTTCCACCAATTTTCCCCCATTCAAACTATACAGATCAAAAAAGGCTTAGAACATGAGGATGAATGTGTTTTGAACGTTCCAACATTGTGTTTGTTTAATTCATCTGTTGATGGCCAGCTATTGAAACTTGACAAGTGTAGGAAGCATTTCATTTTCGTGTCCAACACTGAAAACCTACATTTTCTATAGTAAACAACACGTCAGCATAGTGCTTGATGTTTCCGTTATGTTGGCTTGGTTTTTGGTAGGTAGGCAGAGCTAACAATCGATGGGAATTGAAAACACAAATAGAAAACATCAAATCGATTATCAAACGGCAGAATATAAGAAACAATAAATTCACGATTGCGATTCAATAAAATAGAATTTGCTCGGTTATTGTCTTTAAAATCTCAAGTTGTTCAGCATTATGTTTTACTTGCAAGTGTAAATTTGACTATTATTTTATACTCATGCATTGTGGCATTGTGCTGCAACATTTTAGTCGCTCCCAGTGCAGTCGTTGTCGCGTCTTTCTTGCTCGATACATTGGTAGTTGTCGCTGTTTGCATCGAGCAATAAACGTTAAATAAATTTACTTGGGGAATCGGATGCAGAACAATAAATTGAGATAAAGAAATATCGGAATTATATGCGCATTGTGTACACATTCTAGAATGTCACAAATGAGAGCATTGAGCTGCACATCAGAGCATTGAATACTTGAATAAACAACATTCTTGTACATCGCCAGTATTACCAAATAAAAACAGAAAAGTAAATCTACAAATGTTTTTATTATTTAACAAAAACAAATCAATATCGTCAATAAACAAATTGGAAATAATTTTGTTTAAAAAATGAATAGGTTTTTTGGTCAAATGGCGTGGATAATGCTGTAAAAAATGGCAAACAATAACAATAAGTTTTTATAGACGGTCTGAATAACAACTGTATGTTCATGTTGAAATAGATATAGATATTTGAGCTTTCACGCTTAACCCAAACCGAAATTCGACATTTATATAAAAACCAGAACGAAAGCTGCTCGTTTTGAACGGCTGGTAACGTTTTTGTGACCGTCGGGGGTCCCAGTTGCCCAAAACTGGGAATTACACTCCCCCAACAGCGCCATATTCGCCTCATTCTCGGTCTAAATTAATTTCACAATTTCATTTTTATTTTATAAAATAATCAAACCACCCCATTCAGTTGCTACGTTGGTAAGTTCCAATGGGGGTTGAAATTAGCCAAACAAAAATAAAATTAAAAACCTTAATTACGTTTACATCTCTTTGAAGGTCATATGTTTGCTAACTTTTCAGCACTTAGCTAGGTATATTTGGTGGAAATGATGTACTTTTGGCAGTTGCCACGTGCGTCGCTCCAGATCCCCATTTCCTTTGCGGAAGAGCTACCAGATTTCAGATATGAGAATGCGAGGGAGGAGGAGGCAGGCTAAAGCCGCTTATTTAAAAGCATCATTAGCAGAATCATTTATTATTAGTCAAAGCAATTTGAGATTAAATTTCTGACTCTAAATCGAACTCCCAGTAGAGTCAACGTGGGAAGGTATGAGATAATTGATGACGCTCTTGAAAATTTAGTTTTCCATATTTGAGGGGTTTTGTAGGTATAATATTAATTTAAAAGCTAAAAGGCTTTTTGTCATTCTCATCATGTATGATTCAGCCTTTTAAAAAGCTGACAGTAGTATTGATGCTTTGAAGAATTTTGCCAACTTCTACAATATGTAAATTTTAAAATACCCACCTGTTCTGGAAAATAAATCTGCAAAACGAACAGCTGGGATTGATTCTGCCGACTTACCTAGAAACAAAAGAAATATATTATTAGCAAAAACAATTATTAATGAAAATTTGGCTTTAAACATTCACATTGAAATAGAGCCTTGTTGAACAAAAGCGGAAATTTCTCAGAACGAGTGTTTGCTAACAAATTTGACGAACAATAAAAGTCTGCAGGGTCTTCAGAGATCACATGAATGCGTGAAATTGAAGCATGAAGCAGTTTCAATCCTGCGTTACTGGGAGTGAAAGTTTGCTAAGCGGACGCGAATAGCTCAACACAAGAGCTGAAAGGAAGGAAAACGAGGACGAGGACGAGGACGACGCAAAGCAAACGTCGACTCGTCTGTCGGTCGACAATAAATTATAATGTTCGCAACATTCAAACATTCAACATGTATGTTTGCCAGAATAGAAGTAAGTAGTAAGTACCTTGGCGTAGGCACTGAAAATGAAAAGGGAAAACGAAAGGATCGAATTGGTACAAAACGAAACATTGGGATTAAATCAATTCCTCGTATTTCAATACCTAATGATGTAATGGCGTAAGTCAGAAGCAGCTTTTCTCATTCTTAACTTTCTTTTCTTCTCTCTGAAGCAAAAGTGCTGTCTCGCTGGAGCAACATGAGGCGTTCTTTTGAAAATTGCAAATACAAATTTAATTTGCTAATGACAACACCAAGAGAAATGACACAAGTTCATTCGTATGCCTTCTTTAACAATAAACATTTGCTTTATATCAATAAGAATTGACGCTGGAAATAGGAAGTTTTCCGGACACGTGCGTCAATTCTAAAATGTCCTCCTTCGTGGTTGTCAAATTAAAGCCGTAAATAAATCTGATACGACATCAAACAACATTATGAACATACGTATGTAAAAAGTCATGTAGCGCATGCGGTTGGTAAACACGCTCATTCATTAGAGCTAATTAATTAAATTCTAATGTTTGTTTGTTTACTTGTTTCTGTGCGCATCCGCAACATGTAGTTTCGATACCTCATTCGAATTGCGAATGGTAAAAAGAGAATCAGCATATGCGAGTACCTAAAATGTGCGCCAAGAATTTCAATTTGCGAATTGTTTAATTGTTTTGCGCATTTTAATTGAAAACAATGTAAATAGCGGCCGCAGTCGAGAGTTACTTCTTTAAAGTATACTCAAGCACGCCTTATATGCAGACTTGTGGACCATGAGCCGAAGGGTTGCCAAAGGAATGAGGAGCAACAACTAAAGTCAAGTGAAGGGAAAACGCAGTGGCAATGAATCAGTTTGAAGTTTCCAGTTTGTGTTTGAAAATTCACGTAAAGCTGAAGCATCAACACTTTGAATCTACAGAGTGTTCTATGTTTAATATTTTATTTTATGAAAATGTTAGAACTTATCAATTGTTTGCGCTCATTAGAAATCCACGTTGAAACTGAAAAAAATAAAATACGGGTTTATTGAACACTGCCAGTATATGTAAAGTTCGTTAATTAAATCTGAAAATTAATTAGATCGAGGGAGTGAATTGCTTCTCCTCGTTTTTGCCCTGTTGATTATTTGCTTGTTGATGTAGTTGAAGTCGGAGATGTTCCTCTATTGCAGTTACTTTCTGCCAATTTTGCGCAAAATTCTTGCGTCGATCTCGTTAGGCCGGGAAATTTAATTATTTAAACAATTGCCTCCCTTCATGTAGGCTTATTGTGCCTGTGCCGATTAGACTTTGGAACAATTAGCAAGTTTAGTTCACAAATACAATTCTAAAGTTACAATACGCAGTCATCTGGTTAAAGGATAATAAAATTAAAGTGGAAATAAAATAAGAAATGTTGCTTTTCCAGCAGTAGCATTGATTTTCGGATTAGTTTCGTATCACTTTTTAGCAAGTGCTTCACGTACGATGTTTATGAAACATGAAATCTAGAAATTCCACTTTTAACAGGCGTGTCATCAAAGCAAAGGCAAGACACGAACATTACACCATGATACGTACCAAGTGGCAGGATGGAAGGACGCGGTTTCGCACGTACATCGCACATACCGCGTTACACCGCGTCACAGGAAAATCACGTCATGTGGGGCGCGATGGCAATGGCAATGGTGTGCAAGTGAAGCGTTGCCAACGCGTTTTATGTTTGAGAAGTGAGTGTGGAAAGTGGAAAGCGACGCAAACTGATTTTAATGGGCGCACGCACCGCACATACCATACCAACATCCAACATATTCCGACATTACAGCCGCCTCGATTAATTTGCCATAAGAGAAGCCTTTCCGAAAGACAATTTCAGCATACAAAGCGCGCACATATTTGATGTGATGAATTAGACATTTCGAACAAAATTTAAAATTCCATTCAATTTCAACATTATCAAGCAATAAAAGGCAAAAAATCCCTTTTTGGCAAGTTGATTTTAAGAATTGCACCGATTTTGGATCGAATAGTTTCTAATGCCCCTGGGATAAGTAATCAATGCAACAGCAATGGTCAGCTTAAAGCGATAACAATTAAAATACCCTTCAAAACCTCTTTTACTCTATTTTGATTTTTCCCAATTCCCTCAATTCCTATGCTGTGTTGCTTGCTCTGCCACTTTTTTTCGCATGCGTTGTACACTGTTTGTATTCATTCGTGGCGATGCTGTAACACTGAGAATGAGGGAACGTGGAACGAATTTTTTAACGTTTTAACGACTCGTGTGTGCTCCACAGTGAGACAGAGAAATCTACAAAACGAGCTATAGCATACGTACAATAAAATTTAAACCTACTGTAGCCTATTGCTGCTTTCAGATAGTCTACATTGCTACATAACTACATGAACTTGTCGATAACTGTGTGGAACAGTTGAAAGTAAATGTGGGCAAAAAATTCACCTACAACATAAAAAAGGCAAAAAAAACGGCTTCATCCAAAAGCTTTGGTAAATAATCCTAAACGTTCAACAGCGATAAAAATGCAAATTGGTAAATGGACTATTCGCGTTTAATTACACACATGCTCCATTGGAAATTCTCAAGGTATCAACGATTTTAAAATATTTCCAATTGTTTTATTTGTGAATTTAGGTAAATTTTTGTTTCGATATATTGTAAAACTGTGGAAAACAATCGGATGTGGGGCGTAAGCGCACGGATAGTGCCCGAAGGCGCGTCATGAGACACACTAGTTGTTTAGTCGGTTTCATATCCGTATATGAATATTAATGCTGGTGGATTAGCGCCGGCACCACACCAACCATTTCAGATGAAAATGCTTTACTCGCACGCACATTGCCATCGGTAACATTCAGTGTGCATGCGTTCCTCGAACGTTGATAGCGTTGACGATGCCCCAGGAGACAACACCTTTTCCACCCAAACAAACGCACGGCGAACGAGCACGTAAACAACACACCTGTATTCTAATATCATGGAGTTATACATGCATGCTGAATAGTTAATATTTGTTAAATAAATTAATCTGCTATCTACTAATAAAGAGTAATTTAATATTATAAATTAAATACTAAAGCTATTAATATAAACAGGTTGATATGAATTTATCTATACAGGTTACAACAATATTTGCATTGTGGAGGCGCCGGGCTACATTTGCGCCAAAGAGCTAGGTATGCTTTCATGTTGTTGTGCATTTTTGTAAATATCTTATATCTGCACAACAGACGCCTCAGACAATTTACAAAACGTTGGAAAATGTGTTTTGTCGGCTGTTTACAAAGAATTTATTAAATTTCTACCTTTACCGCAGCAACTCTTCCGTTTTCACCGTAAGCTTGGAGGTTTGCATGACCAAGTTTCTTTTTATTTCTTTGTACAGTACAGAAATGTTTTCGTTTATGGTAAAATAAATAAGTGAAGAGCAACGAAAACAAAGCGCACTTAACTAACAAATAGAGAAGTAGAAGATGGGAGAAGTGAAGAATGTGGTGATTGTATAGGATTCAAAAAGAAATGAGTTGCAAGAAAAGCAGTATGTGAATTATTACAATATGCATGGTCATTGAATAGAAATTATTTATTTTAAACGGTCGGTCATATTTTCATACTCGGCACAAACATTTGATATGCTCCAAAGTGTACTTTATATTTTTCATACACTTGTGTTATTTAATTCATTCTTTCACTACATAACGAATACGTAATTAAATTGGGCGCTGGTAATATTGGCCAATTTCCATTTATCTTTTACTGTTTTATTTATTGGTTTTGTTGAGCCTCTCTCCTTTGACATGATATATGCAGTACAGAATATAACTAAGCATACATATAGTTACAGGAACGAAATGAAAGAAACTTTTCGCAAAAAGCACACAGAAAATGAAAACGAAAAAAGTGAAAAGTACACTAGTTGAAGCATGGAGCGCCGCTACTTTTCGTCACTGTCTAGCTATAGTCATACAAGAAAAGCAAGAATAAGTAAGCGTATTGAATAACAACAAAAACGTTATGTAAAGTTCAACAACGTAATACAAAAGGGACAATCATAATGTCGGCGTGACTGTGGTATAGCCGGCGAGCTAAACGGAAACGAGAAAAACTTTAGCGCGGCGCGCATTTCGGTATCGAATCGTGTGCCGTGCGAATTTTCCAACAATTGTATATTTCAATGCAAAGGACGGCGCGAATGAACAAAGTTCTGTTTGTTTTTGGCAAAGAATACTTATACCTTTCAATTTACCCCAAAGGTATATTAATGAAACATTTCATTAATGCAAAACAATATGTTAATGAAATACTTCGAAAATGAACGAAAACAAATGTTATTGGTGTTTAGAATCCTTTCATTTATCATGTTAAGTAAAATAATAAAATAGGTAAAGACACGTGCTGTAGTAATGTGTCAATCACTCGAGACCTAGCTATCAAATTATCACTAACATGCCAGAATCAAAATTACTGAATTTATGCAGTATATGTAAGGTACTTAACGCACATTAATGCATAAGTTAGAAGTTAAAGTATAAGCAAACGTTCGCGTGACTTTTAATTTTCGTTAATCTTTTTCCAATAATGGTTTGCGGTCTTTGAAGCCCACGCTAAACCTTCAAACGTCAAACCTTACCAACTCTATAAACTACACTGCACGTATAGTTTATACCAATTGTCCTTCATTTTCCTTTCTTTCTGGAAAGTAAATTTTATCTTTGATAGTTTCAAATGTCTAACAGTGTTGACAGGAAAGTACTTTTCTGTAACTTAATAAGGTAATTGAGTTGCTGTCACGATGAAAATAAAGCCGTAAAGTTCAATAACACTTTCAAGTTTCAAGTTGACAAGATATAACTTTATATATTTGGTGGTTTTAGATTTCTCAGTTTTATCTAAGTAGTCTAACTCTTTGTAAACATCATAAACTGATTAAAACGACATTTTTTGCTTGTTTGGAATTACCACAAACGAGTTTCGAAAAGTGGTCTGAATGCAAACATTTAATAAAAGTACCTAGCACAATATTGTGTGTCCAGACTGCATTGAATCCTGTAAGGATTTTGACCGAAATATAAACAGAAATGAAAAACTGCTATACAAAAACCAAATAAATCTAAGTCCCAAGGCCAGTTGAAGCAGGCTAGGGTATCTCTAAAGGAATTATAAACATTTTTTGCAAGAAAAATAAGTATCTAACTAACAAACGAATAACACCCACTGAAGTCTGGTTAAATTGCGTCTGTGCGATGTGAAGAGCCACTACGATGGACAATACGCGATACATCAAGTAATGAATTTCAGTCAGAGCTCGAGCAGGCTTAAAGTCCGGTGGGTATCTTCAGGATGAGAAGGCGTAAAAAGGATTAAGTGCACTGGGACGAATAAAAAGCTCGTTCAGGGACAACCCATTTTTTCTACTGCTATCTTTACTCCAATTTTAGCTACGTTAGAAAAACTGTTTGAACTACTTAAATCAAAAATACATAACAGACAACTTGTTTACGAGCAAATATTTTTCAATTAATGAACATGCTTGGCTTTATTATTAATAATATTTTAGGCTTTTAGGGTAAATTTAACACGTAAATTGGAAAATCGGTAATGTATTTTCTATTTCAGTGGGTAGGCCGCAAAGAGGCATTGCATGGCGTGCACAAAACGAAACATTATGCGTGCGCACTATTAATTACGATTTGACACGTTCGGAGGGCATATGAATTATGTTTTAATGTATTGTATGTTTCCTTCCACATTTGTGCATGCTTCCTCTTACATATTACACCCCGTCCTAGATTAATAATGCTGCTTACTCGCTGCATGAAGCCGACGCAGCGCACAGCCGGGACCGTTGTGGCACAAAAGGAAATTGCTTATTTCTGCAAGAATTTTCCTATGTATGAACATTTCTGATTTCAAACAAGATCTCTTCGTAATTAAAATTCAAATTTTGCAACTTTTGCTATATGTAATGAAAATTTTTGATTTGTAGATCTAAATCTGTAATTAAGCTATTTTTCTGCTAGTTGCGCTTTGTATAAATTATAAATTAATGATCAATGCAAATGCATTGTGGATGGCAATAAAGGATTAATTGAAACACTTTAGTTGTTTTATCGACAAATCGAACGATTTCAAATATTCTGCCTTGCAATTTGATGCAAAATGTCCTCATTTAACTCCCATTGAGATAAAATGGTAAATCTATTTCATTAACGAGTAACGAGCAAACTCATTGTAAAATGTATGATTTTAGCTAGTACCCATTGTTGTTTTCATGTGTATTATGAACTTTTAAGCATCTGCATATTGTCGAAGCGATGCAAATCGGTAATTACGATAGTAAAACACTCTCGAGTGCACTGCGTATTAAATTTCGAGCAGAGCATTCAATTACATATTGCATATTGCGATCAATGAGTTATGCAAAATGGATCCCTCATTGCATAATAACTTTAGATAGTTCATTGAATAGAGTACGTATAAACTAATATGTACATATAAATAAAAATTTTAATATTTTAATACACAATTTTATTATTTTAAAAATTTTGTTCATGGAGCCCTTGTTAAAAGTAATACGTTTTTATAGGTTGTTGACGCATAAAAATGGTTAATATTTAATATTTGATACGTTTTGAAATTGAAAATTTAAATTATTAACATAATCCGTTCAACAATTTTTCATTTGATTTCTAAAATATATTCAATTAAAAGTTTCCAATCACAAAATAATCCTCATAATCAATTTGTAATAAATTTTGATAATTGTAAATTTGTATTGCTTGCTTTGCCTGCTGGGCATGAAATCGCGTGCAAAGGTTCGCGTGAGTGTTTAGGAGCCAAGCTGTCAACTCATGTAAACTGTTTGTGAATGCAAGTTTGGACATATCGAATCTTTTTTGCATTACCTCCCAGACGGTTTTATGGGAAAAGGGGTGGAATACTGTGTGGAATGAACAATCCAGTACGGCCCCGGACAATAGATAACCCAACATAATGAAACTTCACAGTATGAAGAATAGGTGCTAAAATCGCGTTGCTTATGCAGATAACAATAGAAATAAAGAATCGGAAAAATGTTAATGAATGTATTCGGCACGTATTTCCGTTTTGTAAACATATTGCAAGCATTAATATTAGGATTTATGAAAAATAATTTTTTTCTTAGCTGACATTTTTTCAACTTTCATGAAACTGCGCATGTAAAAAATTTAAAGATAGGAGAAAAACTATATTGTGTGTATCGGCGACGATCGTGATTTATGGCCTCAAAGCACATCAGTGATGTGTATACATACATACTCAATTTATTATGCGCTGATTGTTATTTTATTGCTCGTCGGACTTACTATACGCAAATGAACGAGTCCTGCATGGATTAACCAACTTGTATGTAGCGTTAACACATACAAATTTTATGTATGCGTTCAATGCCGTTGATCTAGATGTAGGTGCATGATATGCATTTCAATTATTTTTTAATTTGAAACTGCATTCAAAACGCAACCAAGCAAAATTTTAACTATTTTCATACCGTGGCTTATTAAATTTTCAGCAGCCGAACACAAACATCAAACATCAAACAAAGTATAAAAATGTTACGGGTTTGATGTGCCTATGTGTGATTTAGTTAAAAACAACAATTTATTCAAATTTGTGTCTTCCATTCGCATAGTCAAATAAAGCTTGTACTGTAGCATACGATAATAAATGTCTTATGAGGACCACTGTGTGAACCGCACGTACAGAAATCATATGGGTTTTATTAACACTCGGCAAATAACCAAGGTATGCTTATTCCTGAACAGAACAACAAACAATAACAAATAACGATTATTAATCTGATATTTCATTGTAATACATTCTGCTGTATATTTTGTATTATTATGATTAAACATTTCATTTGCTTAATGGAAATTAATGCCAGATATGTCGCTTTTTACATCATGAGGGAACAAAACATTTCTGACTTTTACAGTTCAGTGGATGACAATACAAAGTTATAATCAAATACTGTTATAGTTTACCTTTGAAATTATAATATGAGGACTTTAAAAAAGTCTAATAGGAAGTTCGCAAGTCCTAAATAACATATTGTCTATTGTTTGCGATATTAGGCTGGACAAGCAAATTGGGATACATTAAATGTTTGAAGGAATTTCAATAAGATCATTTGTTTTCAAATATTAAAGAATATTAAACTTTTAAGCTTGTCAATAATTTTTAATTTAATAGCCAATATAGAATATAGAAACAAGCAAGGAAGTACTCCTTGTCCTCGCCCTTATACTTTGGATAATAAATATTGTTTTATTTTATAAAGAGAATGAAACTCCTTACTATGCAATCACAAATAGTTTGGGTCGTCATTTGCGACATCATTAATGCAGTAATCTACCTCCCCCGAGTATGCACAACGCTTAAGTTAAAACCGCAACGACTTGGGGTGCGCTATATTCTTGGTTAAAGTAAACGTTTC
>JARJDT010005732.1:0-12856 GCA_030264655.1 Leptusa sp. GC000079
AGTTGCAGTTTAAACTGAGTTTACTTAAACCAAGTTTAAAGTATTGTTGAGAACAATTGTTGCTATGGAAATTTTAATGTTAAACCAAGTTTAGAGCTGAACTCAGTTTAAACTTCAAGTGAGAAAATGGCCTTTAGTCTAAGAATTTTCGTATTTTGATATTTGATTCAGTTTTGGCTGAGTTTTAGCTGAAACACCCTGTATTAGGTGTAATTTTGGCATACCTCAAAAATGTTTCGATTATCGGCCAGAAATTGCAGTATTTGCGGTTTGTTTGAGAGATATGCAATTGGTGCAAGTGTAACAATCCTGGTCAAATGCGTTGATGCATGCTGGGGAAATTCGGACGCGTAGATAAAGGATTGCGTAGCGCCCATTGAGTGTCCAATGTAATTTATCGCTGACGAACCGGTTATGCCCGTAATGTGGTTTATTACGGCGGGAATATCGTAAATCCCCATTTCGTGAAAACTATGAAAAGCGCACGACATATAAATGGCATAAATGCATAATCAAACTCGTAAAATGCATTAAAAACAAACGACGAAATCAACTAGTTTCATGTGCTGTAATTTAGTGATTTGTTTGAATACAAATGGGTCAGTATGCTTTTGTTGCAAATACAATTTTAAACATTAACTACCTGAATGACCAGTAATCACTCTTACTAATTGATTCATTTATATGCCCGAGTGATAATTCGCTACCACGACTATTACCCAACCACACATCATAGCCTAAATCTACTAATTGGAACGCAATAGATCTAGATCCAAAAGTGACCCAACAAATTGAATTTGTTAAAATACCGTGTTGTAGCAATACGACACCTTTGCTCAGGGCATTTGCATCACGTGACAGTATCCTTAGCAAGGATAAGATGTAACCATCCTCTGTTATCACTTGGTGTGATTGTAAATCGTAATTATGATTTTTTATTATTTCAATCTAAAAATACAACTTCCACTAGTAATCCACTGTTATTTCAAATCGTTAATGGTTTAATTACGGTTGAACTGCCATAGTCGGGATTGGACCAACAGTTTTTATCGTTAAAATCAATCGTTGCATAGTCAGTGTAGTTATTACACACGTTATTAAGCACTAATTGCATGCTTGTTGCCAAAATGTTCATTAACACAATCATGACTATTAGCAAAATTCTCATTTTGAATTTTTTTTGTTTTAAATTAAATTACAAATTTAATTAAATTGTTAGTCACAAAAACGTGTTATTTGAATATCGCACGACGAAGTGAATGTAAAAACTGCAAAGAAATTGTTTTTTATTGCAATTATCTTCTTCGAGATAAAGAATTGTACTTATGTCGAAGGGCAAAAAATATAATTTAAATTAATTAGACCTCGTTTATGGCCGTCTGCTTTTTATATGCTTTTAATTATAATGAGTGTTTTTTCAAATTTTCTTTGCTAAGTATGGCATTGACTGAATATGTTTATCTTTAGACTGACTTTACTATTAACAATTATATAAGTTTTTCAAAGTAAATGTTTTTGCCAACATAATTCAACGAATTTATTAATGAAAAATGATATTACACTATCTTTTATTTTATATATTATTTATTTATTCTGTTATATTAAATTTTCGCTGGCATTGCGTACACATTTATAAAGTTACATTCATAAAGTTACTTGTTATGGAGACTTGCTATTAAAAGTAACCATTTTTTATACCATTAATAATTTTCTCATTAATCACGCATTTTTTGCAGAATCATTTGCGTTGGTAACTATATGAAAACAACCAATCTGAATCTTGAATGTTATCAACCATCAAACATCGTATTTATACATTTTGAGAGAATCTAACATACAGTCATTTGCTCTTCATGCGGCTTGCCAGTTGGCTATTGTTCTACAAACTTCTTACGTTTCTAGTAGTGCGTTGAGATTGCGAACATGTCGTTCTATCCTTGCATATACTCTAGCAGAATATAAAATGATTAATTACGTCCGCTTGTATTTGCTAAGTAGTGAAATTAATTGTAGGATTTCGGCGATTTTCTACGCATAGTCTCGGTCTTTGCCCTATGCGAACTCCATATAAATTCGTAACGTTTCGATTGCTTAATTTATTCTGGTTTGTTTGTTTGACATGACGAATTACTTTTCATGTGAAATATTGTTAGTACGTGTAATAATCCATTGGGAATTAAAGTTTCAACAAAATTAAACACAAATTTGGTGTATTTGCACATTAATTAACTGCACATAAACTTTATTTAAATCGATTACCAAGTATAAGCCTTCTTTAATGCCTTTAGCGGTCATGTGGGTGTAAATATATGCCATCTTTTTCTATGTGTGTGTAGATTGTGAGAATGCGGGATATACGAGTAAACCCCGTATATTCCCCAAGGATAATTAGATTTTAGATATCGAGCTGTAATAGCAAGGTTTGAATTTATTCCTTTGCATATAGGCTTAACTTAAATTTCAATTAAAACCTTTATCATTTTGCTTTGTTGCAATGCGTTTATAGACAAAAGAAAGTAACACAAACTATTAGATTATTTACTTTAACTACAAAACGTATTATCAACGGTATTATAACTGAGTGTTAGAAGAGTTTTTATAAATATCCAGAAATTTTTAAATTATTTCTAAGAGGAACCGTTTTAAAGTAAACCAATGGGTCAATCCACTTCATGACATGATGATATTTGTTATTGCTGTATGTACACTATAATGGTACAACTCTTATTCGTGAAATAAGTACGAACTTATAAAAGGACGTTAAAACTGAAAACATCAATTGGCACAATTAATGGAAGTCTACTTAAAATTTCAACATGAAATGTAAACTATTTGCTTGTATAATAGTAAATCTGTTATTGCCCATTAAAATTTCATTAATTTATGCATTGCAATGAAAACTTCTTGTGCTTTGCACACATTTCATTGCTAATATTTACAATGAAAATGACAGATTGATTTGATTTATGTCCCGAAGAAATCTTGTTTTGATTTTAATAACTCCTGATATTTGCTTCACGCGTTTTCAACTCAAGTCTTAAATAATCATATTTTATTCAGGCCTGCAGTTTGAATCTACAAGCAACTTTACCACGCAGATAAATTCCATTCCATTTCCAATTTTAGGTTTTTATCCATTTTGATTGCCCTTAGTTAAATAGGATAAAGATTAGAAGATTAGTCAAATAACAGGATTACGTTGTTAAATTCATTGCAATACTTTGCATCCTCTCATTGAACTGATCTACTTCTGGGTGTCTAGACTGAACTAACTAACTATGTCAAAATACGATGCAAGAAATCGTTCAGACGAAGAAAAACCCTGCAGAATAACTTACGATAATATGCAATAAATATGGATTACGTGTACACAGCCTACTTTCTTAAACTTTTTGTTTGTTTTGTACATGAAATTAAACTGTGACAAAGTTAAATCATATTTGTCATCACTTGTCACATTTTTGAACCTTAATCTACAATTTTATTAATCCTATTAATTTTTAATTCAACTGCAAATTAGTTTATTATATTTTACACAATGGACGCAAAGAAAGACAACGCAAATACTTCACCAAAGACAAAAAAACAAACTAAACAGAAAAAACCCGAGCAAGCACCTGGAAAATCTACAAAGCCACCAAGAAAACCGCTACCACTTGGTGATTGGATCGTAACAACTGAAAGAAAAGCCGAAGTGGCTCGTCCAGCTGACTACACCTTTAAGAAACTTACCTCTATTGTTCCAATGGCTCCCGAAAAAGCGCGACTAAGCCGATTGGGCATTCTTGAAAAAGGTCCAAATTTTCGCCTGCTTTCACGTGGCCTATGGCTGAACAACAATAAGTTAAGAAGCATTGCAAATCTTCCGGACTTAGTAAATGGCATTTTTGAGTATCCTGATTTATTGGGATATCTTGACCTTTCATGCAACGAACTTGCATCTATTCACGAAGATCTTTTCAAGTACCCGAATATCGCAGTTCTGTACCTTCACGGAAACAAAATCAGCGATCCGACTGAAGTTTTCAAGTTGCGTCGACTCAAGAAGCTGAAACATTTGACGATTTACGGGAACCCAATGTGCACACGAACCGAGTTAGGAAGTGTCAGGAAGCTGATCTCCACCTATTTGCCCAATTTGGCAAAGTTGGACCATAATCGGTACACGCGACTGGAGAAAGAGGCGCCTTTAGCAACGCATGCATTGAAGATGTTGAGGAAGGTTGAGCCTGCGCCTGAAGATTGGTTGTTTAAGAAGTTCCCGAAACCCAAACTAACTGAAAGAATTAGAGAGAAATGCAACATCAAAGCTGATATTGTTCCTGTTGAAGAAGAACAAGAAGAACAAGAATGTAATTGTTAAATGATAAATTCGATGTAAAGCTAAACTAAAAAAATAAATACTTGTTGGCCATATTGTTCTATTATTGTTTGTCCACTTATTTTATTTATACATCCGCATGAAAGCATTAAGATAAAACGAAACAAAAAAAAACGTTATAAGGAAAACAGTGAAGAGTGAGTAAGTGCTGGAGAAAAAGGTTAAAAGCCGTTTCCGTCAACGCGCCAAAAAAGCCCCGGAGAACTTGACATTGAAAGAGAGTTGAAAGATTACGAACACGTCCACAAATAAATAGAAACAAAGGGCAAAAAGCTGAAACGAAACATAAGTATAAATTAAGAATCAATCTTTTACGATTGTCGAGTTGAGCAAAATGTTTAACAAATGCGCGCCAACAGATTTGGCGCAACTTTTCAAGTGCTTATGGAAGAGACAATATGAAATAAAGATGTGCTGGTCTTGGCGTTGGCGGCTCAATAAATCTCGACCAAATCCATTTGGAATGAACGGACAGATTCGTTTCACAGATCATGCCAAAACAATGGGCTCAAACGCAGCCAAATTACTATAAATATTAGAGAAAACGTGTCCCTTTCCATCGGCACTTCCTCATTCCAAAACTAGGAGTAATCCGGGCTGACTATTTTCTATTTTGTTATTGTTCTCGTACAGTTTCATTACTTATATTTCTAGATAACAAACTGTTTCCTTTCTCGAGTCTCGAGTTTCCTAGTTGCATTAAAAACAATTGACAAAAAAACTAATTCTTTGTTGGTCGGGCAGTCAGGGCTGAGCGCTTATTTGAAACACGTATTTTAATACTTGTATTTTGTGTCCAAAATACCTACATTTTTTGTTGTTAATTATTTTGTATTCTACATACATTTATTTTTCTTAAATGTATTTGGTATTTCAAATACATTAGGTTTTCTAAAAGTATTTTGTATTTTAAATACTCAAGTTTTGAGTAATCTAAATTACACATTTTGGAAGCAGACGACGAAAAAAATACATTTATAGTTATAAATGTATTTTTATCTTTTCTACGACCATTGGTGCAAACGACAAATTATTGGCAACTTACTACTTGTAAAAACGGCTCATTACGAACATGTTCATAATAAATGACCTCTTAATGACTTTGGCATTTTAGTGCAAACTTAATCAAAATTACAAATTATGTTAACAACATTGACAGCCATCAGTCTTCTTACGTCACCGTGCAAAAAGTAGTCGTAGAAAAAGTATAGTACGTAACGCGTGTTGTCAACGCATTACACAGTACCAAAAATAGGCATCTTTTTTCACAACGTATGTAATCTACTATTTACAACTCATGTTACGGAATATGTTATTATTTACATTACTCGTAAAACTGTTTTTTTTATATTTAAAATACCGAAAACAAATGTATCATGCCCAGCCCTGTTAACGCCATCAACTTCTTCGACTTCCTGTGTGATTAAATTTCGTTCAGTGTACAAACAGCACTTTTGAAATAATCGACAATAAAGTGTCGTAAACTATTAAAATTTTATGTTCCAAGACGTAAACTTAATATTTGTTTGGTTTGCCCGAGTATACTAGTTGACAGTTTTGCGTTGTGATATTTATTAGTATCCTCGTGCATAAAATAGTACAATTTCCAAATATATGACATGGTCATACTTGTATTTCCTTTTATGACTAAACGCGCACAACTTGCGACGACTTGGTGTAGGCCCAAGAAACTCGCAAGGATCCAAGGATGAGTTAAAGAGCGCACTTGCCGTAAAGTACCAAACGTGCAGGACAATGGAGGAGAAAAGGACTTGTGCTGCTTGTGCAGTAAAAGCGAAAGGAGACTGCATGGAATAGGATGTTGAGTTTACGAGCGCAACAACGCCCATCATATATAAAATGTGCGTGGTGTGTTTATCTACATTAATTCAAGTACCGTTAGCGGCCGTGCATATAGTGCCTTTCGTGCCTGTCGACAGGACCACCGAACATCTACATGAAATGAGAATATGGTGTCGTTGTTGGGAGGACAGAAACAGGCGAAGCAAATTTGCACCATGCTCGAATCGTAAAAACTGTCTGACAGAAGAGAGTTTTTTCCAAGCTCCTTTTCACTGTTTTCCATTTTAACGCATGTTTTAACACCAAAACTGCACCTGCAGAGTGCTCTCAAAACAAGGACTAAACAAAGGCAAAGTTTGTGCGCAGATAACTTCAGTTTGCTCTGCTTAATTTCCACTGAAATGTGATAATGCATTATGAACGGAAACAATTGAAATAAACTCGACCAGATTTCAACTGATTTCAAAATATAGTTACCGGATAATATTTTCAAAGTTTAAAACTAATTAATTAAGCTGCAATACAGCATCCAGGAAAGTAGTTTGCCATCCCTTGAGTAAATATTCATCCGAAATGTATACTGCTATTTGCATAAAAGTTTCGCTAGGACTTCGTTAAATTAAACAAAGCGCTTTCTGATGAACACACGTAATTTGAGTAATTAATGTCAAAAAATATCTAATCCCAATGGAAAAGTTCTCAATTTCACCTGTTTAACCCCATTATTTAAAAGAGTAAAACAAGTTTGCAAAACTCCTAAATCCTTTATTTTAGAAAATAATTCATTGAAAAGTAAAAAGTGTACTAAATCAAACATTCGTACATAAACGGACGAAAAATTTGAATAACGAGCAAACAAACAAGTTAAGTTTGGACATTGGGGGTCAGCAGAACCGTTTGCAGGATAATAAACGACTCTCAACCTTGTACAGGACAGTAAAGTCCTGGATGATCCCCGATCACCTACTCAATTTCACGTGTTCAATGCTCCAGTGCCATCAATTTGTCTCCCTGTTTCTCCGGTTGCAAAACGCAATTCCTAATATGTAAATGGCAAACAATACACTTATATTGAAAAACAAATGAATGAAAGGATTACGTTCAGGTTTACAGGATAGGGGATTAAAGCCTTCAAACCGTTTAATACGGTTTAATGGAAGTGAACATGCGAAATCTCTCGGAAACACACATCGTTGATTCGCTTAGTTCAGCCGATTCAATTCTCATTCAAGCATACAGGCGGACAGGACGTAATTTGATTCATTCTATAATTGCAGAATGGGAAAAACCAAGAACCGACACCAGCAGAAACAAATATTGCATATTTGATAGAAATATAAAAATAAGCTTACAAAACTCTTCGCAGCAGGAAAATACAGTTGTAAATTGACCGGAATAACAACTGAATTGATAGCGCAAGTAGAAAATTAAATGTATTCGCATTAGAACTCGGTGCGTTGTAAACTTATTAGTGGGTTTAACAAACACTGCCGCCCCAACCCCTATCGCAGTCTTCTTTACTTCTTGTTACTTGTTCCTTGTTCCATCACTAAATGAATGTGCAAGCATGCATAAATACCTTTAGGGCATTATTAGTTGTAGCTACATGCGACTCTAGTTGATACTAAGGTGGCTTACAGTTATCCTTATACCGTTGCAGGTAGTTAGTTTTAATAGGATACAATAGTTTTCAGTTAAATTGCGCGTGTATATTACATTACTTTTGCGTCTTTTGTATTTACACGGTGCTACAACTAACAGAAAGCCATAACATTAAATACATTACAAACCAAGAAGTCGAATGAGAAGCTCAACATTAATTAAATAAATTTTATTGTATTTTGATTAATTAACATTCCTGACCCGCATGTAGCATATGGTACGGATTAATATGCCGCCTTGTTCCTGTGATCTTTGCATCATAACAATCATCAAAAGCAGTAGGCGTACAAAGAGGACGATTCCTAACTGACCTAAGGATTTTGAGAAAATACTTTTCTGCAAGTATTTCTCTGTGGAAGTTCCCTGAAATCTACGCGTCTAGGCGGCTGCAAAGGCTTGTAAACAATGAGCGAACCCTCAAGCTGTTTGGTCGAGCCGACCATGCAAGGAACCGGAAATCCGGCCTTAGACTTGGCTCCTGAACTTGCTCAAAGTTTGTCCGGTTGAATGTTATAAACAGAATCCAGAATCCAGCCCGTTTGACATAATACGTCAGTGGCTAAACACATTTAAGTTGTATTTTTCAGCTTAAACAGCGTAGTAAAAAGGGAAAATTTCAGAATTTTCATTGATAAATGATCCACCTAAGCCTAAACCTCCATTTCAATTTCCGCCTTTTTTCTCTAACAAATTGAGATTAATGTCCTTCAACCCTTTTTTTCATATAGATATATTACTTCCCCATTCTAGTTTTTTTTTCAATTTCCTTTATTGTTCATTTCCCATTATTAATCAAAGTAGTTTTGCGTAAATTTCATCTTTATCTTTGTCAGCATCAAGAATGACAACTTGATACCTTTATTTGCTTTCTGCTGACTTAAACTAGCATTTGAAACATTTTCAATTTGCACCGATTTGAATCCACGTTGTAAATCACACAAAGTTCAATTGTTTATTGAGCTACTTTTACGATAGTTTACACATTTCTTCCCATTCGCAAATAAACCACATATATATGAAAATATGTAAAAGAATAAAATAGATGTATGAGTAGCTAGACACTCAATGTGCGAGAAAAGAAATCTCATAATTTTGCAAACTGTCAAAGCGATATAAAAATAATGTCGCGAAGATAAAGTCGATTTTGTAGCCGCTAGAAAGGCTTTAGAAAGCATCAGAAAGGGTTGGGAAAAGTTTCAAGCTCTCCCTATACACTGTTCAACACGATGGCTGGTAACTTTCTCTCTGGAGCAATATGTTACGATGTTAGTTCTGGGCGAATCGAGTCGAGTTTGCACTAGTGCAGTAGTAGTTTGTAGTTTTCACAGATTTTACACTTTTTACGTTACTTTCTTGAAAATATTTATCCAGGAGGATTTGCATTGAACAAAAAATTAAACTAAAATTGGATTTTTAAATTCATAAAAATAAATATTTTGCAAAATAATATTTTAGTTTAAAGTAATTGCAGCAAAGTTTATTCATAAATATGTCAACGGGTGATTTTTATTGCAATTGCTTTTCCAATTTGGTGTTTTGATTTTGATGCAATTCCATTTGCAAATTTACTACCACCTAGGTAGTGATTGCATTTTTATTATTAATTTCTGTTTGATTTTTTTATTGAACGATTTCAGTTTTCCCGTTTTTATTCCAAGTAAATAAAAATTATTAATTGTTCTAGGAAAAATAAATAGCGAAATAAATTAGAGAAAAATACTCTAACCAAAATACTTTTACCAGCAATCCGTTGAACTACAGTTAAATATTATGGCGAAAACTTAAAATTTCAACCGTTTGTTTCTACTTATATCTCTAGGGAGAGTGTAGCTTGGAATAAAACGATGAAACATAGACTTGACAATGTGGGAAAGCATAATAGTGGCTGCATGCTGGTGGATGGTGGATTTGCGGAATGAGAACGTGTACGAGCAAACTCGCAACACGAAAGCTAACGCTCAGACAGTGATTAATCTGCGGATGAGCTTGTTAGGAAGGAAACGCCGACGATACTCTTCAGGTCTTCAGCTTCAACTAACTAACCGACTATGGGATTGTGGTAGATGTATAGATATAACCAGCCCTACAAGTTGTAGGTCTTTCTCATCCTGTATGTACTTGATGCTGGCTTGCGACATGTAATTTTTAAAGAAAAAAGAAAATGAGCAAAAATTATTCCTAGGAATAAAACGAGACTTTGTCATAAAAAAACTGAAAGCTATGTGAAAAGAATAAATATTCCTAATATGCGCACGTGTGGAATATTCAATATTTGTTTCAGTTGTTTCAGTTTTGCTTGATATTTATTTATGATATTTGTTCACTGGATTTCGGTTTGATTAAAGAGAATCGCTTATAAATGAAAATCGTACAATATTGTATAAATGTCCAAATACGACGTAATAATATGAACAATAAATAAAATAAATCTAAACTGTCTCTCGCCCTATTTAAATTAATAAAGGCGAATAAATTACAAATCCGATTTGAATATCGATCACGCAAACTGTGTTTGAAATATGGATAAGCTGGATAATGCCAGTTATTGGAAAATTGAATTCAAAATTGTGACTAAACTACCTAAACTTTATTGCATGAATTTCAATCGAAAAGTATTTTACAGATTTACAGCTTAAAGTGATTTATAACAATTGAATATTTTGCTTGATACGTATAGAAAGCAAACAAAGAACACGGAATGTATTACATAATGACAGCGTTTTTCCAGGGATGATGTCTGCATTGCTGGTAGGTGCTTCGTCCTGCCCACATCCTGCCAATTCTTTTCATAAAATGCACGCGCTGTGCATTTTCCCAGCATGCTATCTTCATTCGAGTTTCTTGTGTATATCCTAGGTAAGCAAAACTATGCTGAAAAACATGTAAACGTCTTATCTTTGTGTCCTGCTGCAAAGCAGGGTAGAAGGACTCTTTTCATAACAAGTATACACAGCCAACGCGTGCACATAGAATCGCTGCAATTCTTGATGCAACAGAACAAAAACGTTGCTCCGTTGCCTTGCTGGGAAAACATTTTTCACTGCATACGGCATTAGCATTTTCCACAGTTTCAACTTTCAAAAGATAAGATTGGGCAACTTACATGAGTGCAAAAAATGTTTAAAGAATGGCCTATGATAAAACATTTCTAAACGTAACGTTGCGAATATGTTAATTATAGTCCAAATCCCTATAGGATTAAATTAATATTTGTATTGTTTTGCGTGACGTACATTCGTGTTTTATTATGATATCCCAAATCCCAAAAAACTCCACATTGTAAAAACAGAACCGAAAATAGTTCAGTATTTTGAAACACTTTGGAACATCTAGTGACCTCTACTTATATAAAGTAAAACCTACTTCAGAAGGACCAAGGAAAACCAAGAAAATCTTTTATGCTTAAAACATTAAAATTTTCCTTGCACTTGAGTTAGTCTACTCAACTTGCATGAACCTTTAAAGATATATTTATTAAATTATTAATTACTCAGAATCTGGAAATTAGATATATGTATATACAGACTGATCAAATAATAATGATGCGCAGTTGAATTTCGCGCCATAATTTAATGTCAAACTACATAAGATTTGTATGCGAGTTTGACATTATTTATGGCGCAAAATTCAACTGCGCTTCATTATTATTTGATCACTATGTACTTATATAATTTAATTTTCTCTCCGGATTTCTTGGAGATTTTCACCAACTTTACCGAACATCAAGAGTGCTAGCACATAGGTGCCCAATAGACAAAATATCAAAAGTTTTCAAAGCAGCCAATAAAAAATACGAAAAATGCATGGGCTCAAATTTTATTTTCAAATTACACTAGATTTAAACTGAATAATTAGGAAAATTTACAAGTTAAGCAATATGCATAAACACCTGTATCCCTTATTTGGTTACTAAGGTGATTTTAATAATTAATATTCCCACCTAGCCGAAGCAATTTCTGATTCCAATTATACATATATTTAATATTTATGCTCATAGATTATTTCAGTTTCAGTAGATTATTTTACATGATAGATTTTGAACAGTGAATAGTTTTGTTGTATATAAGATACATAATCTTAGGAAAAGAAAAATTTATTTTAACACTTATTAATAACATGCACTTTACATTTCTTTAAATACAAGATTCTTGTGTTTTACTCTTACTTGATTCGGCAATTATTTAAAGATGGATTCAGAGTTTCGTTTTAGTAACATTCTTACCCTTGCAGTTAACCTAGGCTACACTTAACTTACAAGTGTAAACAGTTTTGCATATAGTGCATTCGTAAATTGAATTTTAGTGTTATCCTTTACAACCATTTTCTAGAGAATAAGCTTTGAAAATCTGCAAGAAAATTAAATATACTTCTATGGTACCTAACAAATTATTCCTATAAATTATAAATCAACTAACTTGCATAACTATACTATAACATTACTATAGTTAGTGAAATGCCCAACCGGTAGTAACAAATAGATTCTGCTTCGAACATGCTTCGAACCATCATAAAAGCCAAGTCTTTTGCAATATCAATATCACCATCCCAGGGAATGCCGTAAAAACATGCCATTTCTAATTTCTCGCTCTTTATAAAAAACATTAAAAAAACATAAAGTTGTATAATTCATTGTTTGCTTACGACTTTTTGAATTGTTTCGCCGCCTTTTTCGTCGGACGAGAAAATCTTCATAGGCACCATCTAGCCCGTACTAGAGTGTCAGATTCCTACTGATCAAAAAACTCTCCCTAATCTGCTTGGATTGGTTATCTGGAATCCGCAAAAGACTTGCAACGAACAAAATTTGAAGAGAAACCAATTGTTACAGGAAAAATATTGTGGCTCAATAAATACTGAGCAATATTATCATCCAAAAGTGTTCATTATTGAACAAGAAAATTAGGTAACAATGTAAACGTTATATCTTATAGTAATACAGGGTGAGTCATAACTCATGGTACAAACGAAAACCAGCTATTGGGAGTCATATGTAGAACAAAAAGTTCCCAA
>JARJDT010005736.1:0-10527 GCA_030264655.1 Leptusa sp. GC000079
GTTCTAATAGTTTCTAATAGCAATTATTAGAAAATTTAATGAGACTCTCCAGCACTTATGTTGGAAACTGTTGTTAATGCCTATTAGTCGTATAATTTACAACCGTGCAATACCCTTTCCTTTTGTACTCCAGTTGCGCCTTCTTCATCCCAGCAATTGTTTCGAAGCTGAAGGCGCTTTAGACTGGATTAATTCAACCTCAACTTAAACTTCACCCGGAAAATAAGCAAAACAATTTTATTTATAGAAAATTCAATGCGAAACAATTAATCTAATTGCGATTTTAACTTCTAGTAGTATTTTCTCTGTTGCACTAAAGTAATGTAAATTTATATTGTGCATAATTGAATTGAATCAATCAATTTGCTAATGGACGGGCAGTGTTCACCTAGACTAGATAAACAATACATTACAATGCATCCGGCGTCGAATAGAAAAGAAGCAATAATGTTAATTGTATCAATAAAATCACCTCGTATTGATTTACCACTGCGAGTTTTCTACTCAAATAAAATGTTTCATTTGTTTTATTTTTCCTTTTCCTTAGTTGTTAGCCAATGGCATTTTTAGCACTCGCGAAAGTGCAATGAAAGCTAATGTGATTACATGTTCTCATTTGGTCACCAAGTTCGCTTCGTATTGATTTTCCACAAAAAGGAAAAACTCGTAACGTGTTTATTGAAATATTCATATTAGTGTGCCTCCGACTACGCGAATAAATATTCAAAGTTCGGGGCTTTTCCGAGCGGAACTAGAACAAGACTCGTATGTAAACCACATACAAGTTTGCTGGCAATGAATAACTAATGAACATCGATTTATAATAATTGTATTCAAAAGCTTAATTTATTGAAGTTAACTAGCTGCTAATGGTTTGCAACTTGCTAATG
Organism: Leptusa sp. GC000079; assembly: GCA_030264655.1. Classification (NCBI taxonomy): domain Eukaryota; kingdom Metazoa; phylum Arthropoda; class Insecta; order Coleoptera; family Staphylinidae; genus Leptusa; species Leptusa sp. GC000079. The sequence goes on from JARJDT010005736.1 coordinate 891, forward strand.
ATAAATATAAATTATTGATAAGGATAAATAGATAATGGGATAATTATCAAGGAATATTTAGTTGCTTGTTGCATTTAAGCATTTAGTTTTTTAAAGTGTGGTTTTCAGTAAGTTGTAATGTGTTTTAGACTTCTGTTTGCATTTGGTTCACGTGGTAGTTTATTTCGTCCAGTAGTTGTCTCCGATCTCAGAGTTTTATTTGAGTTTGTTTTAGTCTTTCAGAGAATTGAGATTAAAAACGAGTTACGACTTGTTTATGAGCCTCCACAAACACCATGCGGTCAAATTTGTAAACTTTTCTGGAACTTAGACTTTCAGGGGAATTTTTCCTATTTATTTGTTTTTGATTTTTCTACCTTAAAACCGAAACTAATTATAGGAAACTAATATGGAAACCTTTTGGTAAAAATTAAAATATGAGGAAAATTTTCGTTCGTTTGTGATATTTTTAATTATTAATAATGCGCGGCTGATGCAAGAATATGCAAAAGTCACCGTTGTTAGCGAATTATGTTGTGAAGCTGATGGAAGTAGTACGATTGGATTACATTTAATTAGTTTCGAAACTAATTAAAACCAATTTAAGCTTTTCTGCTTCGGTTCTCGTTGTTCCTTAGTGCAGGAACGTCGAGGAAAGATGAATTCTCATAGAGGATGAGGATCTTTAACACTGCTTTCTCTTTCATTTGTTCCATGAAGTTTCCTCAAGTTTCGTGTCGGGCAATCCATTAATTTCGATATAACTGTTGAGCAACTCAATTTTATCTCAGTATTTTCCTAATTCAATACAAGGACATTTTGAACCAATGTAAAACGAGTGTTTGATTAATGCATTTCTTAATTTTTCAAATTATATAAATATAAAACTTCAATTATTAACATTTGATGCACAATGCAAGTCTATTACATCGTTTGTAAGGCGCATATTATGTGCGTTTGAAGGGAGTTTGCAACCGTTTTACCTGGCGGGAAGCCATGCAGCCGCCATCGAGTGTGCATTTTTGGCGATTCAAAAGAACCATGCACAATAATAATGTACCCCTTGGGCATGTACCGAGCACATATTTATTGGAAGCATATGGTGCAGACGTGCGTAATGTAATCACCTAGCAACTAAGTTTCGACCCTTTGTATTTTGGGGTGTCGTTGTTTTCGATTTTTTGTCGGTGTTGTGTTCCCATTGATTACCAACAATGTGAACAACACTTATACGCGCTGTTTATTTCCAACCTTCATCTAGTTTTTTGCTGCTTGCTGCTTGAGATCAAAAACGAATGAGACACCTTGTAGTGTTTGTTTGCATGTTTGAAGGGTTGAAGTTAATAACATGGGCATTAGGGTGCTTTATGATGCAAATAACATCAATAATAGATTTAAATGTTGAATAAAATTTCGTATAAATTTTGATGTGCATCATTAAAGTTAACGCCTTTCATCAATCCCAATAGCTTTTGCAAATTTGCTATCAAATTTTTGTTTATTATTATAATTTCAATTTGTTTCCAAAACAAAACAGTATTTTCAAACAAACGTCCATTCACTTAGGTGGAATTACTTTTTGTACTTTTTGAATGCCTTTTAGGAAAAATAGTGCTAACTATTTTTCTTTAATTTTGGTGTGAAAATTTTGATATTGCTTTAGCACAAAAAATATAAAAGGAAAACGCATTGCTGTGTATAATCGTTTTGATCGCACGCGAATCTAACGGTTTTGTTGAAAATAATCTACTCGTGCTTGGACTCGTTACTCGGACTTGGTGCATGAATAATATTACAAGGGGAATTTAATCATGCAAGTAATGTTTGTATGCAACTACTTCCATGTGCAATGTCACATTCGGCACAGCTTGCACATGCAACTCACCTTCCATGTCCATGTTGCCGATGTTCCAGTGAGTAAATTGCCCGAAAGTAAAAGTAATGACTCACCATGGCAGTGGCAGGACAATTGCATGCGTTATCCTACTAACTCCCAACCTGGCAAACAAACGTCGATAGTTTTACTTTTACCTTTTTACCGCCATATGCACAATGTTTGTCGACATAAAACGCAGATAATTTCGACAATATGTCTGATGCCTATCAAAAACGATCAAAATTGAGATTTTATCTTCTTCCCTGTATTGAAAGCTGTTGAAGGGTCCCATGAAAGGTCAACAGAGGGAAGAATTGAATAATAGAATTCATCAAGAACTTAAGAGTAGGAAATATGAAAAGTCATTGCAGTTGTTATACGATTATTAATGGTATTAGTCTTCGCATTCAGTTTAATGTATGTAGTTAGTTTAGCTGATTGAATAGCAGTCCTGATTAGAGGATTAGTTATATGTTCACGAAAATGAGAGACGTACTTTAAATCAGAATCATCGGGAAAAGCTAAAAAGGGAGCAAATCTATCGAGAATGTAATCAAATACCCGCTGTCTGTGCTTCGACGTCTTTGCGTCTGTAATTAATTAGTTTTACCGTTTTCTTCAATTACAGTTTGACGTTGTAATTACAGGAGCCCGAAACAGATTGAACGCATTTGTTTCACTTCTTGCAGATAAACAAATTGTAATTTTTAAACGTCATGAAAACGAAAACGCCAGACAAATGCATTGTTCTCCTCAACACGCTAACAGTACAACAAAGTATCGTGTGTTCAAATAAAACTCACCTTAGAGTTGGCTGTGGAAAAAAAATCATCTCTAAATATTTGCATTATTTTTGTTTCCAATGCTAACTCTAAATACATTTTTTTGTGTGGTGGGAGCTTAAATGTAATAATTAACAATTCCTGAATTTTGTTAATACTTGTTTATTAAATTTTAACGAATGAGAATTCACGAGAAATGCTAAAAGCTTAGAACTAAAAACCGCATTTCCACTCACAAAATTATATCTCTGCGCTGTGTGTTTGTTTGTTGTTCGTGTTTCTATTTGTTTAATGAGCGTAGGAGAACACTCGAGTAAATTTGTTATACTTATTATGATGATGTTCGGAGACGTTGAAGTGATTCCAACGCGAGATGACGAGAAACACTGCGAATTATTTCATATTGTTGAGAACTCCAGTCACATCACACGTACTTATTTAAGCCATGAGTTTTCAACACTTGCGAATCAAATTTTTAATACATTTTATTGAAAAATATGCAAATTAATTTTTGTTCATTTCAAATTCGATATAAATAAATGTCATATACCGTAATCAATATGCAATAAACATTAATTTCAACTTTAATCCAACGTCTGCTATAAAATTTTCAATTTTGCAATGGCAATTTTGTTTAAATTTGCAATTAATTTATTATTTAAAAATATTAATTTATGCAATTCGATTTTTCACGTGTATAGATTTCCAATAAAGTGCTTTGTTTTAGTCCTTAATTTTTAATTTCGACTCTGAATGATTGTTGATGTTAAATTAAAATTCACTTTGTAGCCAAAATGGAAATTTGAAGCGCGTGGGAAAATTGCCAAATTTTCATGTATATCCGAATCAAAGGTATAAATTTATCGTTGTCCTTTTTACATTCACAATGAAACAATGAAAAATCCTTCGCAATTTTCATTATTGCGTATTATCAGCAAATGCATTTTAAAGTGCGGACCAAAAAGGATCTTGTGTTTCTGTGTATATTATCAGGAAGCTTAATTCGATTTCCTGTATTTGTTCAACACTAGAAAGCAAAGGCGAAATCAGGACGAAGGACGAAGTTTTGCTTTCCACACCTCTGGAGGAAATGAGGGATTTCATTTTAATGGAATTCGCATTAAATATCGCCAAACCATTTTAAATCCTAATAGAAAATGCGCCAGTCTATTAAATTTCTAGAGCGTATAGCAAACAATACTTTGCGCCTTTTCGAGGTAAATTTCATCTTATTTTTGTTTTTGTAACTCTTTACATTTGCGTTCATATGATGATCGCTTCACTGGTTTTATTATAGTCATTGCTATTTGCTGTTTGTAAGCACAATACCTGCATGCAAACGATCAACGAAACGGAACGATACAAATAGGAAATATTTTTACATTTCGGAAACCACAGCTGACTAGACAAGCAACTAGGAGATATCAAATTCCTTCTCATTGTTATTCTCGCATGAAATGCTGTGTTTGATTTAGGACCCTTATTAAACCGAATAGAAAGAAGTATTACAGACGAAACTAACAATTCCGTGAGAGGGTAATTTCATACAAAACGAGAGCATTCATCAAGTGTGCGCCAGTTAGGACATAAAACAGTCAGTGAATAGTGAACGGTTTTTACGAGCTTTGCGCTTTCTGCATTTATAAATTACAATTTGCCTTATTGAAACTACATATGGAATATTTTTTTTTTAAAAGTTAAAAAGGTAGAGAAATAAATATCTGAAATCGAATTATTATTTTAAGTCCTTACGAATCGAGGAAGAGCTTAGTCCTCTAAAGTAAATTAGGACAATAATCTTCCAAAAAGATTAAAAAACACAAAATTGAAAAATTACTAATTCATGTTCATAAGTTCATATCAGATCTGAATGTAGTCGCAACGTTGTAGAAGTAGAGTGAACACGAATTGAATAATGTCTGTTTGTATATGTACATGACTGTAACTAAAGTTGGTGGGTCATTCTGCAAGCACAACATCACGTTGAAGCTGAAAGAGTTACAATTTAAAACACATCGCTTGCCGCGCTGGGTCGTTCGTCATGTGTGCATTCAGTATTAACGAGTCACTGCCGACGTGGACATTATCAACGAAATAATGCTTTATAACGCGAAGCCTGTCACCCATATAGCAGAACGCACTGGAATTAACTTTTATTTTCGTAGACATTTGATACTTCGACTCCAACACAAAAATTCTCAAATTATAATTGGAAAAAGAGGGGTTGTGACGTCACAATGAGCAATTTTTGCATGTGGTTTAAGAAATGTTTTATTCCCTAGGGGCATAATGAGTTTTATTATACCATTATTGTTGAGAGGTAATGCTAACATTATAACTTGATTTGATATAAAAAAATTATTTGAATCAAGTTGAGTGGATAGTACACCTGTATTTATTAGAATTTGGTTTGGAAGTATCCTAGTTTAAGGTTTAAGGACGAAGGTGAACGGCTACCCTCAAGCCTTGAAGGCTAGTAGAATCGAAACGCCTATCCACTAGCATTTACATTTTTCGTCCTTTTTCCCTCATTTTATACCCTTCACATTTTCCCTATTTTATAACAGCGCACTTGTAATTTACCTGTGTGCGTGAGCAATTTCCTCCCTGCTTCTAACGCTCGCATATAAATATAAATAATGCAACGACTAATAAAGTATTCTGTTTTTGGGTTGCTTTCTTGCAAAAAACACAAATAGCAAATTCGGCGTGTTCTTTGTTATAGGTGAGTGATCTTTGAACGCCGATCCACTCGAACATTGTGTCTGACGTCGACAATAATGCCCGTTGCCGTTGTGTCTATTTATAATGAAAAATTACTCTTTTCAAGCTCACTTGCAGTACAATTGCATTGACATACCGAACCACATGCGGGCTTAGTGCATTTGCATTTTAAAAACATCTTTCAACCGCAATAGCAACACATGAAAAGAAGGCAAAAAGATGCGATTCGCCGTTTGAAAACTTGAAAGGACATGCATTGGGGAATTATTTGTGCATCAAACTGATAGCAGTGAAGAGAGTATTACGGAAAAATTGCGCTCGGCAAATTGAAAAATTTCATGAAAAGCATCAGCGATGATCGGTTCGAGGTCGCTGCATCATGCATGCATTTGATTATTTACACTTCTTTTTGGTAGGATATGTCTTGCTCAGTCAAGAATTTTCGTTTTCATTGCATGTAGGGTTCGAAAGTAGGAGCACAACGAACGAGGCTATCCAAATGTGGGATCAATACTTAGAAGGTCGCAAGCTAAATATATATTTGTACACTTTTGACCTTTCGCAACAATTTCAACATTTCAATCAACACACAACGCCACCTTTGATTTTCCAAGTTTTCCACATAGCTTTAAGCTCTTTTCATACCGAAATTGAAAATTCCAACTTTTTCGGGATTCCATTGAAGTTTGAATTAATCTCGTCTGTCTATGCCAGGCTAATATTGATCGAAAGCGAAAACCATGTAAAGGTATAAAAAGCCTCAAACAACTATTGATGTTGCTTTGTAAAAGAAGTAAGTACATCAAAAAACAGATGTTACTCTTGCTGTTTCACGAACTACGGATTATATTTGGTGAAACCTGCTGCAATAATAGTGCACAAAGCGAATATTTTCACTTCAAACGATACTATAACATTTATTGCTTTGATGGTTTTTAGTACAATTTTATCTAAACAATTATTCATTTGAATTATTTCACTTTTACGGGGCATACGTTAAACAATAGAAAAGCCATAAAACTTGTTAATTGCAGAGTCCATGCTTTTGATGCTCTTAACTTAACTGATGTGCTCTCGATACCCGAATTTTCACTCGCTTCAGGGCCGGATTTATATCACTGGGTTTAAAAGACAAATGTCAAAAATTATTTTCCAATTGATTTTTTAAAGTTTTTTCGCAGTTTTTAAAATTTTCTGGCCCGGAAGCGGTTAAATCCGGCCCTGGTTTTACTCGAAAATAGTGAAATCCTTTTTACCACCCAAATAAAATAGATGATTCGTCGACATGTAGAATGTAACACAGATGCGTTCCTACGTTTTCTGTTCCCGTATAATTGATATCTATACAAACGAACAAGTTTCTAAAACCGTAACAACGTTTAACATCAATTTGTTTCGGTTTCTATTCGAGCGGAAAAGTATAAAACTGGCTTTATCGTTATCGTCAGCATGAAAGCTTGGCAAACAGTTCATTTCAGTGCATAATTGAACAAACAAACTTTAACTGCACAATTCGAATATTGCGTTTGCTGCCAGGACAAATTGTCCTGTGAATTGCCTGAAGCTTTATCAATATTTTAATTTCCTCGTTTTGATGCTTCAAGTCGCTGCTTCTTGTTAATGTTCTAAAGAAATATGTAAATGCGAATTTGCATTCGGCAATTTTTCATTGCAGCCAAAGCTACTGTTTTGTTTTGTTTTGTTGTTGGCTGAATGGTATCGTAAATGCGATGCGATGCAAAGTGCAGTGTTTTTGGTCACAGTAAAAAGTCTCCATGTCTTCGGCCCGAGTCGACAGAGCCGTCATGAATATTTTAACAAGTTTAAGCTACACGAAGAAGTTACCCGCTTTACGCATTTTTCTCTTCTACATTAAACCATCAAATAGTTATTAACTACTAGGGCTTTTGTTATATTGTGGAATAGTTTATTATATTTGTCGGAGAGAGCTCAATGAGCTCTTTTTGAAGGGAACAAAATGAGTTATTACAAGTTTCCGCTCAAAGTTTTATTTCCCTTGGCTCAGTTAGTTTCAATTTTCTTTACGTTGTGCACCAGGGCAATGTTCCTATTTTAATAAAAGTTATTAAACTTTATGGGAATGTCATAATTAAAATTATTAAAAAACTTTCCATACAAAACTTTAAGCTGACTTAATTGAAGTCAGATTATTAGTAATCGTAATCAGATTTCTAATAGTTTTACTTTAATTAAATTTGGATTAAAATGTTAACTCGGGAAAATAATTTATAATAATGATATTTTGGGGTCGTATTAAAAAGTAAAATGTGGTTACATTGGAATTTCATATTCGCATTCGTTACATTCGTAATTTGTGAAAAGTTCGCCATCACTTTGATATATTATACACGTTGAGGTCTAGTGCATATCGCGAATTTAAAAGTCCGTGACATTTCGACCATATACATATAGAGTCCTAGTACTTGCGCACGCATACATGAAATATTATGTCGACTGCATGACCACACGGCAAACTTTCCTGCTTTGCGGCGAATCGAGGATGCAAGCGAGGATGCAGGAAGTTGGAGCTTTGGAGCAATCGTGTAATGTGTAATGAAATCATGCACAAAGCTTTGCGAAATTCTTTTATCAACTTTTCACATACGGTTCTACTTGCTTTGAAAAACGATGTTTAATTGCTGCCTTTCACATACAGGGTGTCCAATACTATAATGGCCTCTTCAAACTGGAGCAAAATATTTCAATTAAGTATATGGTAGAGGATTAGTAAAAGTTCAAAAACATATGTAATTTATCATTGAAAATAATTGTTTATAAATTTCGTATTTTGCGATCGTTTTATAGGCCATTATCAACTCATGTGTAACATGTGTTCGCGACTCGAATTGCCAATCCAATAACATACTTGATTTATAAACTAACTTATAAACCCGTTGTTTACTCTGCACCAGTTCGATTATTTTCTAAATTAAAGCAAAACCGAAAATCATCAACTAAAAACCACTCCCGTTAACTGTTATAAGATCAAAAGAACAAGACATGTTAGAAGCAATCTAAGGGCGTTACGCCTTCGCCGTGACTAATTGATACAAGATGCTGCAATGCAAGGAGTAAGGAGTGCAGGACGAAGCCGTTGACGTAAACGAGTGCCACGTACTTGCCACCGTAAACGAAGTGTGTCTTTATCCTTAAAGTCACAGCCCATTACTACGTACAATGTATGCTTGTATGCAGCTTTATAGCCAAACTTACTTTGATTAACGTACTTTGTGCCATTCTACCACAAGCTGGAATTTAAAATCGAAGCCAATAATGAAGATTAACTGCTATGAAACTAGTTCTTTTTATTTTTTAATGATAGCTAGCAGCCTATCGATTAGTATGCGTCATTTTTTTGTTTTGTTAGTCAAAGCGGAAATTCGTCAAATATGTTATTCCATCAGTTAGTTAGTTACAGGTTAAATGTATGATTGATGGGGGAGCATATGTGATTTTGCGTGCTATGACTCGAGTACAAATGATTCACTTGATAATTTGTATTCAATTATTGTTTCAAGTTCAATGCCTACCGTGAAACATCCATTAGTTCGACTTGTTTATTGTTCATTACATGTTTTCGATTCTGATCGAAAATAACGCCATGAAAACAATCGGTGTTTGTGGCTCGAATAATATGCATTTATTTTAACCGCGACGACCAAAATGTACGCTTCATAAAAAGCTGATGACTAATATCACTCGAGGGCTTAGTGTATATGATTCGTTCTACCTCTATTTATTTGTGTCCTGCTTTTTCAATGGTTTCAATCTATTTTTTTAGCTTTCAATTTTTGGTAAAGCCGATAAAAAAAACGTCGAAATCTTGTAGTTCAATTGGAACCATCAATGATGTTTCTTTATGTTAATTTCCTGGAAGCTTTGATATCAGATTTCAGGATATCTGACATGAAACCAGGAACGCGAAGTTCAAACACGTGAAATGGTGTAAAATAGTGAATTTGATATAGGGTTATTTCCGCTTTGAACATTTCTAGGTACTTCTAAAACCGTAGATATTTCCAAACCGGAAAAAGATCTTGTTTGACAGGATGTTCTAAACATTTACATCAACTTTACAAGAATTAAACTTTTTCCGAATCAACAAGCAACTAATTCTCTTTGAATATTAACGCGACGCATATCATCTTGAAAACACAACTTTGACGAGCAAGTTAATCTCATGTGTTTACTTAAAGTTTGATCCCTGATTACAAAGTGCAAACTTTTAGTTTAGCATGCACTTAGAATGTATAAA